>JAGXCT010035822.1:48086-118262 GCA_022495035.1 Philopotamus ludificatus | reverse complement strand
AAAGTAAAGGATCGCCATGGTCCGAGTCCGAATCCTTCTTTATCTTCTGATTATTTTGACTCTGTTATATGTATCCTTTACAATAGCTTTGCCGATGGCTTTATTTTGAACCCAAGTTTATGATTTTTCTCAAATAACTCATTTAATATAAATCCTACATGTCACAAATATTATATTTGTCTGAAAAAGTCTAAAGAATAAATGTTATAAATAACCGTTGCCTTTTATTATAATAAATGCAATTGGGAAAAAAAATTAAAACAGGCTTCAGTTGCCACGGGCGCAGTGATTTTTTTTTGATCGCATGCGGTACGATGTAACAAGTGCGAGTGAAACATATACTAGTGAAACGTGCTGCGAGAATTTGGCGGTCAGTCTACCCGCGACATTTACGCGTAATATTGATTAGTAAAAAAATGCAGAATACTGACAAAATTTTTTAGCATTTCATAAATAACTATTATTATTCTTAGGATAATCCATTTTTAAAAAAAGCCGAACTTGGCTTGAAATGCTTGGGGTCTATTTTCCATTTTAAATAGACCCCCTTCAAGAATACTAACCGAAAGCTTTACACCGTTTATGTAAAGCAATTTTAATAAAAGCCACATTTTTTATGAAACAGCTCTTGGCAATTGTACCATACTCGGATCAAATAAAATATTAAAAAACTACTAGTATGCAAACATTGAGGAGATAAGACAAATTTGTTAAGCCTTGAATGTACATAAAGATGTAATTCTTCATGAGTCGAAGATCGTATCCATTCTTTATTTGAATCTACTTGATTATGACTCCACAAGCTCTTCTATGATTCGCATTTCCTGTCGCAGCTTCTACGATGGACCCCGTGGCGGTCTTCACTTACTCTCTCTAGTGAATAGGCACCCCCTGCCTTATCCCCTGCGTCCTTAATCGGTACTATTGCATTGAGCTTCTCCAGGCTATCGTTTCTTTCATCGAGATATCCAATTTGTCCTTTTGAAACGTATTATTGAGAGTGTGACATCTTCAAATACATAATATATAGAGTAACCCTCCTATAGCGCCATTTACTATAGCCACTCGTATAGTACTTCAATGTTAATTATGTTTTAATGACAATTATGTCATTCTTTTTTGCTTGACAGTAAACGTGCATGTTTATTGCTTTCTATAGTTGGCCAAAAGTCACTCACTCATCAATGAAAATATACAAAGACTTTAATAGTTTCTTGGATAAAGTTACGTATTGTTTTTTTTCACTGGCTATGAATACGAATTAAATCATCATTCGCTGTGTTTTATTTTTGGTTAGTATTTTGTGGGTTAAAACTCGGACGGATAAATTATCTGACTTCAAATTTAATAATTATATCGATTTATTGTTCAGCGTAAAAATATTTTTACAGTTTTCACATATCTAAAGAGATAAAGTAGAGACGTTGATTCAGTGGTTTGCTAAGACCTTTGATATTAGATATGATGAAGGGCTTCGCCGCGGCTTCACTGATTCTTTAAAGGTGTAAATACGATGACATCCGGGATCACTAACTCAACACAAACAGAAGTGATTTTAAGTTATGTATGAATCGGTGTGCGACCTACGAACAAAGGTCCAGTCTTGACTTCTGTCTGAACGAATCTCTTCTAAAATGCCCAGGGTAGATTATTTCTCAGTTGAAGCATATCTCCTCTCTGACGATTTTGATTTTCGGACCCAAATAAAAAAATTGCTATCTCCTACCATTTTGCCTCTAGAACAAAATGGGTATTACCAGAATACTCTTTGTAATATGGGCTTTATTGCTGCATTTATCTTAAAATAATATTTAAATTATAATATGAATAATTAATAAAGAAATAAAATAACAGATCTTAGGCTAACCATTGAAAGATTATCACAAAATTAAAAGAGTATATTTAAAAAGTATGCGTCACTCTTTCGCAGAATCCAATTTGTAATATTGATTCGCATAAAAATAGGTATACGATATTGAAATATGGCACTATGGTTCGATTGTCGCGAAGCGAACACTTTTACCCGGAGGATCGTCATTCAATCTCCTCCATAAATCCCATTTATTAAGTGAAAAGTTTTCCGCTCTATGGATTCTTTCTATCCGCGGCTAGTAAACTTTCACCTTCACTTCCATAATTTATTAGAAGCCGGCGACAATAATTCTTTCTCTCGGTTCGATTAAACGAATCGAGGGAAGAACGCCCCTGTTGCTGAACTTCAACAACAACCACCGCGCTCGGGCGTCAATGTCAGCAACAATGGAGTTACCACATAATTTTCGGGGAAAACGAGATAAATGTGTCGCTATAAAATAATTAGTGTCCACGGTTGACCACCCCTGATATTAAAAAGTGATTTATTATGGCTGTGTAGCGTCACTTTATTATTTTTTCGCTTATTACTTTTATTCGCATTCCACCTCCAGACGACGGTGTCCTCACTCAACTTAATGAGTTGCATGTGGGACTCTCTCCGCTTTGAATAGGATATTCGCAAGGGAGCCAACAATAAACACCTCCCGGAACCACCACATCGTTTTTTAATCAACCCTAGACCTATTGTAACTCGGTTATTCACAATTATAAACCACATTTCAACTGAAAGTTTGAATAAATAAATTAAAATTGCAAAAATAACGACATAACCTCAAATCACAAGAGAATTTGATCATTCAAGATGGCCGCTATTAATGCATAATAAATATTTTTATCGATTCAAATGATACATTTTAGCAATTTATGTATAAGATTTATATTAAAAATATATTTTTGAATATGTATTTCCATTATGCTTTTAATACATATAGTAAATAAATGTTAATATGCAATAAAAACAACGACATAACCTCAATTGTGGAATGGAATATTCAAGATGGCCGACAAATAAAAGTACGACGGCAGCCATTTTGATCATTTCCCATTGATTAAACAGCCCAATTTTCGACCATAACTTTATGCAAGTATTTTAATAAATATCCGCTGGATATTATATAGAACTTATATACTTTATCCTCGATTTTAAAACATAACCAAGAACTTTCTTAGCTGTTTCCAATTGATTTTTTACCATATTGAAAATACGTATATATATTTTTTTTATTTCGACACAATCCCTCACTCGGTTCCCGAGTGTCGGTACAGTATTCAAAACAGTTTGGAGAGGCTCTCGTCTTGGCAACGTTTACTGCCACTCCTCCAGCTAAAGTGTAAAGTATTACTTTTCAACTTTATTTACTTAGGGGTTTAAAGCAGCAGCCTCCAGCCTTCCGCAAACCACAGCTTTCCAACATTCAAATTACACCTCACCCTCGCAATATACACTCACATATATCGTGTTTCCTTTGTACACCAGTCTATAATAATAATAAAAGAATGTTTTATTATTCGAAACGGTGGAATTTATATATTTTATGTGGTTGAGAACCGCTGCCATACGTCCATAGTCAAATAAAAATTTGAGCGAACATCTCATATACGCCTGTCTACGCCCAGATAAACATTCATAACACTTTCTGTGCGGCTTGCGCCACCCCAGACCCCGCAGTCGGCGAGGGGTTAACATCCGGGTAACCATCGACAGCTGCCGCTGAAAGTGCTCACTATTTAAAGTGTGTGGATTTGATTTTTGAATATCGAGACATTTCACAAATTCATATGCAAATACATATTTATTCATGAAATATTTAACCTTGAAAATTAGGAAGAACTATAGGAGGGACACTTACGCCGCTCTATAGCAGGGAGCGCTATAGTACGATTGACTATATTTTCATCAATACGAATAATATTTAATCTTCAAATTTCAAAGACTACCAGAGTACAAAAAAAAATGCATTAACAAATAAAAGATATTTATATTACTACTGGATTTTTACGTCAAATACACCCTTTTGCAAATAAAATGTACGCTTTTGCAAATCAAATTGACCCATTTTCTATTGAAATTTATATTGTACAGGGGTCAATTTGATTTGCAAAGGGTGTATTTGATTTGCAAAAGGGTGTATTTTACGTAAAAAATCTGTATACAGTTAATAATAATTACCACGAATTGGTGATTTGAGACTTTCAACCTTCCATATAATAATATATATCACGGCACACGTAAACTTAATTATTAAGCTTCCACGAAATACTTGAGACAATATTTTCGCTTGTTTCGTGTTTAAAAAGAATAATAAGCATAATTTAAAATTTCTCAGTTTGTATAAACTACATTTTTGTTGCTCTCTCGATCCTTGTCGTATCTTGACATAGATAGTCATATTTATAGGATGCTTACCCTATTATTGGCTGTAAAATTATTTTACGCATATTTGTATGCTTTTTGTAAGTTAACACATTACAGTACGCTAGTTTCGCGCGAATTTTTACCAATGTTTTCGTAATAATCGGGAATATTATACGATTTTCAATATATGAGTCACCATTTAGCAGTCAAAAGATAAATTAATGTCACGCTAGCGGTAGGTATTTTTTAATAGTATATTTTCCTTGTATTTATCATGCGTAAACGCGTGACCGGACTGAACCCCGGAGTTCGATAGTCCGCGAAAACGCGTGCACGGACTGTAATGTGTTAATATAAATTGTTGGTCCAAAACAATAACAGTATAATACTTCGGCCTCCGTACTCGTCGAATATAACCTACTGCAACTACTTCGTGTTTTCGGAAATACAAAAATACGTTTTTTCAATATTGAGAAGATAAATACTAAATGAAAGGAAGCTAAGAAGCATACTGAAAATTGCGGTCCAAAAGTGCTTTAAAGAATAAAAATTTCGAAATCGAAAAAGGTCGATTTTGGTAGTCAGGGGGTCCATGTCAAGGAGAAATAAAAATGGGGGTCCACATGATCAAAACCCATTTAGCTTTTCTATCTTCATACTCCGTGGAAATGAATTCTGAGCAGTTTCCAATATTCTTATGAAAAATAAATCTGCTGCAAAATAATGAATGTAGAGATTTAAGACATTACCTCACTAATTTGAATCTAAATATTGATCAATTGCTATTGAATCAATAGGTTCATCTTTCTTAATTACAGTATTATTTATACATTTATTTTACTTAAAAATAATCAGGTATTGATTTATTCAAAATTCAAATATTTTAGACAAAATGTTTTAGGCAAATAGTTTACGGATAAACAACAAGATATTTCACTACGAGTTTCATCCATTTTTTTTGGACGAAATTTTGAGTTCTGCATTGCTCTTTTTTGTCTTTAAGTTAAAGGTTTATTTTTTTCTGTATGTGGGTTGTTTTTATTGATTAAATTATCATCATTATTTTATATTCGGTTGTTCGGATAGTCATTTCGTTTTCTCCCAACAGAGAACTTAATTGTATTTTTTCACAACCAATTTCACACTTAAGCCGCATAATCATTATATATTTTGACAGCTGATACAGCAAGGCTTGCTTGCGAAAAAGTTCGACTGATTCTACGCAGTAGTTTTTGGTTGATACCCCTTCAAATATGGAAAGTGAAAATCAGCATTTTCGGCATAATTTACTTTTTTACCATCAAAAAGGTAAAAATTCTGTTCAAGCAAGAAAAAAAATTAGCGATGTGTATGGAGGAGATGTATTGACAGAACTCCAGTGCCAAAACTAGTTTGCAAATTTTCGATTCGTAAATTTTAATGTTAAAGACACAATATAGGCGTTAATTGATGCAAAACGGCGAAAAACAACTCGTGAGATAGCTGAGATATTAAATTGATCGAGTTCGACCGACCATGATCATTTGAAACGCCTAGGTTTAATCTCAAAGCTTCAAGGATTCCTCATATTCTCACGGAAAGAAATTTGTGCCATCGCGTTGACGTCTGTGATTTGCTTCTCAAACGTTAAAGAAAATGATCCATTTTTGAAGCGCATCATCACTGGGGACAAGAAATGAGTTGTCTACAACAATGTTATACGCAAGAGATCATGGAGTAAAAGAGATGAACCGGCCCAAAGCACTTTAAAAGCCGATATTCATCAAAAATCAGGTGATGATCTGTTTGGTGGGATTTCAAAGGAATCGTTTTTTTGGGCTTCTACCGGACAACACAACGATCAATTCTGAAGTGCACTGTCATCAGCTGGACAAATTAAATGATGATTAGATGATTAAACAGAAAAGGTCAGAATTGATCTATAAAAAAGGTGTAATGTTCCACCAAGATAATGCGAGACCGCTTAGAGTTTGTTAACTCACCAAAAGCTTTTACAGCTTGGTTGCGATATACTACCACACCCATCATATTCTCCAGTCTGGCACCTTCTGATTATTATTTGTTCCGGTCTCTACAATTTATTTTAGACGGTTAAACCTTTACTTCAAATGAGGAGATCAAAAATATGAGACTGATTTTTTTTAATCTAAAAATTAGGTATGTATTTTTTTTTTAATTTTAGGGCTTTTTTCATAAATCCAAATATTTTTCTTCTCGACGAGCCACTGCGCCCGATTGCTCAATTTACAGCCTGAAAAAATAACCGAAGCACATAAACAACATTGCATTTGCATACATACTCTATTGGAATCCGTCGATTATTTATAAATTCAAATAAGCGTCGATCAATCCAACGAGTGCAAACGACGGGGGTTTAAATGTCCATCGCCGTTGAGACCCGCGGAGGAGCAACAGCCGCGGCGAGCTCATATCGGATGCAGAAAGAGCGATGGCTTTCATTACGGCTCTAAACACAATCGATAAATTCTGGGGTCCCCGGTTCCTTCCGAGAACAAATCGACATTCGTACCGAGCGCCGGCGTCGGCGAACCGACCATATCAATTCAATTTGCCTCCGACTTGGCCGACGGAATCCACTTCCGGTTCGCAACCTTTTCCGGAAACGAAATTTAACAATAATCTCGAATTACACATAAAAAACGCAATCAAACCTAAATATAAATTGACAAATTGTACATTTTTAATCGTAATTTTTTTATTTTAAAAAATATATAATAATTAAATTAAGTATCCCTGAATGTAAAAATTGGCATGTATGTATATATTGAGAGGATGGGTCTAGGCAGCTAGATACCACAGGACGTGAAAACACGTACAAGATTAATTTCTGGCCGTTATTAAAGCGCCACACTCCTATAAATGTATGTGGAACGGAGAACGCCTTCCGGCTCTAATTGAATAAAATAATTAATATGAACCGATGAATATTTAAACATCCATTAATTAAACAATCGCTCCTGATTATTTATGTGTCTTAGCAATCAGCGATCGTTAACATGTACCACTACTAGTTGCGGAGGCCGATGGAATCTTAATCCAGTCGGCATCCAGTTAGTCAACTTTGGCTGACCCATGGATTTACATAAAGTTTACGCTGAAACTAAAGTTATTCCGATCCGAACCTAATCCCGTGCGTATGTAATTTATGGAAAAAATTGAATTACGTCGTCTTTTGCAGTGGCAATTATTTCGCTGATAACATTCGCTTTGTCGAGAGCGCCGTTTGACTTCCATCGAGCACTACAAGGGCTAACTTCGTTAGCATAAATAGATTGAGTCTAAGTCCGTCTACTCACGGTCTATCGTATTACTCTCCGGTATTAGCGTTACTACGTGACGAGATCTCGGACTAATTGAAACTTGACCGATACCCTAAATACCCTCTATGGAATAGAGTTGATGGTACCGACGTGTTTGTTTAAAACAACATGTTTCGCTATTTATGCAAAAGATAAACGTTCATATGCAATTATTTTCGGACAAAATCCATCGAATCAACGATACATAATCCGTATTGACTGTCGAGAATTAAAATTTTTAAATACTATATAATAAAAATCGACAATTAATCCAAAATTAGAGATTTTAATCCTAAATTAATAATAAATTTATATTAAAAATCCTAAAATAAATACATCAAGACCTTCCGGGAAAATATCTTGATCAATAAGCAGTGAAATATTATAGTAAAAATTATCTTTAAATCAGTTAGCACTACGCCAAGATCCATTGATCGTTACTTTAGCTTCAAAAGAAGACAATTTATTTGCATATTTAAGGCTAATCTTGATCCTTGCATCCAATGGTGAAATGCAAGGTCTATTTTTCTTTTCATCGAAGATTTAATCGAATGTTATATATTATTATTAGGTGAGACAGGAATTAACCCATTTTTTTCTAAAGGATTCTCCATAGATCTAAAAAGTTGGTAGTCAATTAAGCAAAGTCTGGTGAGTACGACGGGTATAATAAAATTTCCAAGATCAGCTTTTTGATTTTTTCACTAGTCATTCTTGTTGTTAGCTTTGGATAGCTTATCCGACAACCAAATACCCATCCCATTTACACTTCCGATCTGATTTTAATAAAACAGTATAGACAAGAAAGATTCACCACATTTCGAAGGCATCAATTTTCTTCTTCATAATTTCCTTTATGGTCCAGGTTTCTACGCCGTAAATAAAAATTGAGAATATCAGACTTTGTACTAAACGTTTTTTTGTCTTTTTGGATATCCCTCTGTTTTTCCAAAATTGTTGAAAGCTTTTACATCGCATTTTTAGTCATCCCTATTCGCCTTCTTATTTCCGGCTCACAATCTCCGTTACTCGTAAGTAGAAAATGATCCGAGATAAAGAAACTCTTCAACCCTCAGATCTGGAAAGATGCCAGATATGGATGCTGATTACTCCTGTCGATGATCATCAGCTTGGTTTTGGTAATGTTGATCTCGAGTCTTAGTTTCTTACTTTCGCAGAACTTTTCTCATGATATACTCCCCGTATAAGTTGATAGGTCTGGGGAGAGTATGCAGCCCTGTCTAACTCCTTTGAGCACCGAAAACTTTGGTTGGATTAAAGAAAGATTATTAAAATAGAATAAGAATAAAAAGTGAAGCTGATGGAAGGAAGTTTAGATTTTTTTATAATTTAATATTATCTGGTATAATAAGTTATTCAAAGAAGTCATAATATATCAATAAAGCTTTTTCAAGTAAATTAGCTATGGAATTGTTTCGGAAATCTGCTTTTTAAATGAAAAAGAGCAATATTTACCTGATCATTAAATGTATTTAATTACTTTTTATAAGCTTTAGTAAAGCTGTGTACCGGCTGCATTATGGAGAAGATTTCGGAATTCGGGGAAGGATAATTAGGATTTTTTTTATTTTAAAAATAAATATAGTCATTAATTGCAAACAGCTATATATATATATTGTATATTCTACACAATTAAAATAAGAGTACGATCTATATATTTTTTTTAAGAAAACTCAATTCTATATAGTAATTTAAAAGATAATGGAAACTAAAGATCACCAACTCGCCAAATTTAATAGATATTTAAATGAATGAATTGATGAAGAATCGCAGTCGAATGTGCAGAAATAAGAATATAATGTTTTAATTTCAATTTATAATAAAAGTAAGTATTTTCAATAGTCTGTTGAATTATTGAAATAAATCACACCCCGATTTGTAATATTCATTCATACACACAGAGCCACTTTTCTAGACCCACCCTGTACTACTGGGCATTCGCTCCATTTACCCTAATTTATCAAACGTCTGAAAAAGTCGAAAGACTTCCTTCACCTTCTCCTCGAGTGTTCAAGAATTCAACAGCAAGCATTAAATCATAATTTCTTCACGAGTCGAGGGCTGCGGCATCCTACTTGGCAATTTCTTTAACACCTCCCCGTCTCCCTAACCCTCAGTCCGCCTTCCGACTCCCTTAAAAACATGGAAAATTCTGACCCGCAAATGAGACCTCGTCCATCAAATGAATTTCCCGCTTCGGCATTAATTCGGCAAGTACTGAAATATTACCTAGCGAAGTCATGATTTACGCGCACATTTTCAAAAATTCTCTCTTTTTTCATGCACACATATAATTTTAACAGATTCCACGAAATGTTTTAGATGGGTCCAATGATAAATAGATCCCATGGGTCCGCCATGATGGCCCTGTAACTCACCCCAGACCCCGAAACATACAATTTAATATTGTGGAAGAGGACACACAACACGTTTATTATAACTGCGACTCATCAATCACTCTCACTATACATTCTGCGACATAATAAGAAAACGTAAATATCTCGAAATTCAATCCTGGTTCAGAGTTCTCATGACTGTAAAGAGCGAATACGCTGAATTGGCCACCTGAAAAAAATATATATATATACATATTTTAATATAATCAATACATATGTACGTACTTACAGTCAAGAACATGTCCAGTGATAACACTAAATAATAGCCTGGCCTGATATTCAATGGTATTTTTGTCGACTCCACAAATATTATTAACGATTTTTTATCAGCCTGATTTAATTTTTGCCAATCGCTTTGATACATCGCACAATGTAAATTAGAACTCTAAAATTATTTACGCAAAAACCAATTAAACTTTTACTCCAGATAAAGTATTAAATTTTACTTTACTCTTACTTTAATTATAACTTCATTTCCAAACCAGCATAAATAGAATATTTCCATTATTATTATGAATATGTAAGCAAAATATAATAGAAAATCTACCGCAGTATCTCCATAAGGCAATACCTAATAAATTAAAAATATATAATTACAGATACATGGATAATCTTAAAGTGCAATACTAACCATGCTTAATTGAAATGCAGTTAAACATATTGCAATCACACTTATAGTGAATTGTACAAATATAGGAAAACCAAATAATTCCTCGATGTTGCTGCATAATCTAAATTTATTTAAAATATTTTATTATAATTAAAACGCTGAAAAAGATATTTATATGACGATATTTTTATTTTTTTTCACTATTTAAGTTATAAAAGAGTTGATTTGAGTCACTGACAATAATATGAAAATTAGAATTATTAAAAAAAAAGCGGAAAAAAATGCATTTTGTATGCTCAAAAAATATGTAGGTAGTTTGGTGCATTGGAATTTATTAATTTAATTTCATATATCCTTTGTTAATTAAATAATTATAATTAATAAACATAATATAGATCAATCGAACTGAAATAATATTGAAATTACCCAGTGTCGTGGTTTGACACTGGGGGGAATACGAGTGTGAGAGACTTATTTTCCTTGCATCTTAAGAATCTTTATAAGGGCATCTAGTGCTTTGGAATCTGTCATTCCTGATTACCATTAATCTATCAAAAATAAATACATTTCTAAAAACAGTATCTAAATTAGACGCAAAATGTATCAAGTGATATTTTTTTTAAATTGAACAGTCAAGTTAGTTCTAAAAATGTAAATAGCTATTGAACATATTAAAAACAATAAAATTGAATACCAATATGTTTAATGATACAAAGAAATGTATTTTATTAAGGGTTAAGTAGTTTTAGAAAGAAGTGAACAACATATTTTCATCTTTAAAATATGTTATTATATTTTAATTTAAACAAATATGTAAGTTTTAAGGCGCCAGCTTTAGAATACTCGCCTAGAAATTGCTTGATAGTGTTCCACGCATTTGCATATATTTTCATGCACGATTTTTGAGTCATCATCTTCAGCCAAATCCTTAAGACTCTCGTGCAATACATCTAACTGTCCTATGACAATAGCTATGACTTGATACGCCAAGACATCTAAAGAAGTATTCACAGCACAAGAGGAAGTAACAGATATTATTTGATACACGTACACAGTTTTAAAATAACGATTCTGCAATTCGAAAGGATACCACGATTTTATCGGCAAATTTTTGTGGTTAAAATCGTTAAAAATCAAAGATAGAATTTGCGGACGGATTATTAAAACTAAAGCTCCAATCGTAACATGAATCACGTATACTGTCATCAATTTTGATCCCAGAGTAAAATTAAAATTATCCATGTGTCTGATGTAGGTGTCTCTTTTCGGCTTAAATATGTCTCTGTCAATATCAACTAGCATCGATCTGAACAAATCTCTTTTCCACATTATGGTAAATATTTTTATCTGCATGACGAGCAGCGACACTAGCAAAAACAGGTCTTGCGCCATGTCCTCCAGACTCTCGGTCTCGTAATACAAGTTCAACGATATGAAAAATGGAAATGCGACAAGAAACGACATTGACATGGCGAATGTCAGAATGACATAGACAAAGTTCAGCCGCGGATCGACAATTTTCAGCGGCAATATGCCGAAAGCGTTAAAGATGAACACGTAACGCGATAGGCAATCGCTCAACGACATGGTGTCTGAAATATAATGCGAGCTCGCTGAAAAAAACTGTTACATATATGTCTAATCGATTCATTCATTTTTAATAAAGACATTTATCATTACGCTTATTTAAATATATCCATATTTAATAAACAAATAAATCAGTAATAATTAGACGATCTTCGCTTAATTTTATTCATATTGTAAAAATATTCTTGGAATCTGAAGTATTTTTTTTTTAGATTTAACAATCGTATCTCTACTGAAAGTGTTCCTCTACTTTTTGTTGTTGTAGCTAGATCGTCCAACAACTAAGCCACGTGTTTCGCCTCGAGGTATTCCTTATTGATAATTAATTTGCGAAGCTCACCGCTGTGTAGACTCAAAGGACTGCCATAATAGACACGAGCCTCACTAATAAATTGATTATTTAATCATATAGGCGGTTATCGAAAATTATGGGCTTATAAGCCCTGAGCGCACAGGGTGTAATTATGTCTTGATCAATTATTCACAATCGTCAGTGCATCCTACATAGTTCTGTTATATCATTTAAAATTATCATAGAATATTATAATTATTTATAGTATATTAATAAATATAGCTTAAATACATTTTTCATTTAATATCGGTCAGTCTCGATCATTTCTCGAAATTATTCTGAACGTAGACTGGGTATAAGCAATTAGTCATGTCATACCAATCTTGGGGGCTTATTGCATGCAAATTGATTAATAAATATTTAATCGAATAATATTTATCAACGCAATTAATGGAATACTATTTTAAATGTTTTAGCTGAAATCAAAATTTTAAATGCTACTTATACTTCATTCGATTTATTTTAAATTCATTATTAATGTGCCTGATAAAAGAAAAAAAGAAAAAATAATGTATTTTCTTTCCGCTTCCTCTCTCTAAAGCGAGCCGTGGTCTTTCGATCTTTTCTCAACAGAATGTAGTCAGATTTTAACAGACTTGTTGAATGGGGAATTTGGGGCGGAAATGAAGATTATTTGAAATCAGCTTTTTACCGCGTAATAGCAGAGGGAGCGGGACAGATCCTCCTGATTTGCGCATTCTATGCACCGACACCAGCCCTAGAAATAATGGAGAGAGCTCCTCTGTAACTTCTTCCGGTGTAATCTCATAAGGTTTTTTCTGAGGGTAGTTGATACAAATGAAAATATTTTTTTCAATATTAATGTCCTGCGAGGATATTTATACGGAATACGATTATGATTTTTTTTTAAATTTAATATTAAAATAATAATTGTTTACTTAAAAATCCATTAGCTTGCATTTTTTTTTAATTACTCTGGATATTTATAGGAATTATAATATATATTAATTTGACCTACTATTTTATAAATAAACCATCTTTTTATTTTGATTAAATTAAAGTTTATAGGCGTTCGTATTATTTTTAACATTATTGTGTAAATAGTCATCATGATTTTCTATATCATTACTACTAAATAGTTTACGTTTCGTAAAAGACAACTTGGATTAAATGGTTCATTAGATATACGCCAACTCATTCATTCCCTCAAATCGATAGTAATTAAACATATTCATATGAGAAGCTGGAGGTGAGAAACTATGACCAACATTACAAAGTGCAAAAAAGCGTATCTAGGAGTGTATAATCTCAATATTATCATACAATACATATATTACTACCAAGTTCATTATCGTAAATGCATTTATTTATTTATTTGACTACTTGGATGAATGGCATAACAGAAAGATTCCAGAGCGTCATTCATCCATATAAAGATAATTTGATAGAGATTCGATAAACATTCTAAAGACTCTAAAGATACAATGGGAATTAGTCTCTCACACTAATATTCCCCCAAATGTCGAAACACGACACAGATTCATTTTAAATGTTAGCTCAGTTGAATTAAAATTTATATTATTTGTTTTATATAAATATTTAGTCAACGCAGAATAAATG
The DNA here is from genome assembly GCA_022495035.1 of Philopotamus ludificatus. Taxonomy (NCBI): domain Eukaryota; kingdom Metazoa; phylum Arthropoda; class Insecta; order Trichoptera; family Philopotamidae; genus Philopotamus; species Philopotamus ludificatus. The sequence goes on along the minus strand of JAGXCT010035822.1, from coordinate 104,164 downwards.
GTATTAAAGTAATTAATTCCAATGCGCCAAACTACCCACATAAATATTATTTTTTTATAAAACATGCAGAGAGAATGGGTGTCTTGTTCTTACATGCCCCCTAACCAGTGTTATAAAGAATTTCCAGAATTTATAGTTTTCGTCGGACACCTATCCGACTACTAATTTAGCTCAGTCGCGGTTAACTTGCATTATCAAAATATATTGTGTATGTTACCTACAAGCCATGAGACTGGTTGTATATAATTATAATAGGATAATCAATATACGATATTTTATCCCAATTTTCGGGATCCTAATTAATCATCGTTATCGTTAATTTTATATAATACTTTTTTATTTTTTATTGAAAATAATATTTAGATAATATTTACAATAAAAAGTAAAACATACCATTAACGAAAATATGGTTCGGTCGAAAATAATCAGCAGGTTTAGCTCGAACTATTAATTTTAAGTGACTTTAAAATTATCTTAAGTAAGTTAAGTAATTATTTAAAATCTCCTGCCATTCCTTATTTCAATTCATGTTTAAAATATTAAAAATTGGCATTTTAACACCTATTCTGATAATATCCATAGAAATGACAATTCTATACATTATTTAAAAGAAAAGTAACGAGAAGATAAGACAATAATTTTTTTTTCTCCAGGAACTTAATTAAGCTACATTTTTAATACTTTGTTGTATTCATTTTTATTCTTGGTGTTTGGCATAAGTACACAGAAATAGTACAAATTATATATTTTATTTAAAGATTAATATATTTGCGTGGATTGACTAATAGTTTTTATATAATTAATACTATAATAAAAAATATTTTATTACAATTTTTTATATAATTAGAACATAGAAAGAAAAACATAATATCTCTCTATTATAACTTATTTGAATTTTTTAGCAATTTAAATAATATCGGAAACATACAAAAATGTTAAAATATCAATCAGTATTTAAAAATTAACAAAATGTTTATTTAGCTAATTTGGCGAGTTTAAATTATTTAATTCAATGCCATATAACCATATAATATACATTTCAATTTAACTGAAATAATATTAAAAATTTAACCAGTGCCGTGGTTTGACACTGGGGGAATATTAGTGTAAAAGACTCATTCTCCTTGCATCTTTAAATTTTTTAGAATCTTTATATGGAGGATTTTCGCATCTTCCTATTATGCCAATATACTTTACCGTATAATATAATTTACTCAAAACTGAGTTGAAACTTTTTCTATTTTAAAAAATATCTTTTTACTTGTATATTAATTTTGTTATAAAATTTCGTGTTCATATGCTTTCGCTATATAGAATGCGCCCTCTCCCGAGATGACGGACCAATCAGAGCGTCCGCATCCCTTTCAAATACAACAAGTCGTCATTTTTCATACCTGCTACAAAAACCCCGTTTTGTCAGTCAGCAGTTGGTCGTTGTCAGTTCGGTGGTTGACAGGGTGATTCCTCTTTGCTCTTGTCAGTCATCTATAGTTTCTCTCGTACCAGAGATACGTCTCTGGGATCTTTGTCATCATCTCGTACGGGAATTCGTCTTTGGGATCTTTTCTCTTCCGCATCCATATTTGCCTTACATCATCAGACTGACGACATCTACATTTCTTCAATAAACATCATAATCTTCAAAACAAAGCGTGTTTTACTTTAATACCGATTTTCGAAGCGATCGTCAACTACCGAACGGTCGACCGTTTCGACGCCAGCAGTTGGATGCCCATTTTAATAATCGGTGACAATTCGCGCGTCGTAACAATTGGAGGCAGCAACGGGTTACCTTTTCTGATCGGTACTATCATCACGCGTCTCCTTAACATTTTGGTGGCAGCGGTAGGATACCATTTTTTGGTACTACTGTCGGTCATTCGTCGACCAACTTCAATTGGGTGCCCGCAAGGGTCTGTGTTGGGACCCTTGTTGTGGAATGTCCTCTGTGACGACCTACTAAAAGTGGTTGCAATGGACTGTCATTATGCATACGATGACATTACCTTAGTTGTCGAGAGCTGGTTCTCAGTCTTGCTGGAGCAAGCTCATATCGCACTAGAGCCGCATGCTCAGAATGGGCCAAGCCAATCGGCTCTCATTCGTCAAAATAGAGCTGAGGGCAATCCTCCTCAGACCGACTCGAGAGATCGCTATAAAATCCTCCCCGCTTTTTTGCGTTCAATAGCAAAAGAAGGTACGAATGTCTCCACATCAGTACACTATCTGGGTATGTTGCTGGATGAGCGATCGCTGTTGCGCTGCGAAAGTGCAGTTGACAAAGCTAAAGCCGCGTTTTACCGTATTTCTCACATCGCGTCTAATACATGGGGTGTAGGTTACAAATCGCGGTTATTTGCCTATAATTCCATCTTCTGTGGGATTGGCAGAACGCAACTGGATGCTGGGCGCACCGCTGTTCGTTGACCGTATTGCTAGAATCCTCTTGTCGGTGGCGCCGCGCATCATAATCTCACTCAGCGCATCGCGCTTCTTCCTTGGCTTCACTGTTGGTGTTGCTGGTGTTCTTCCGCTCGATCTTTGAAATCAGCTGAGGGCCGTCAGATCTTGCTAAAAAACAAACAGTCCCGTTGTCGTCGGCGCCACTACAATTTGCTCAATCGAGGGCGAATCTTTGGCAAATCTAAAGTCACGCGTCCGCAGAATCGGCTCTTGATCAGTGGCAGGAAGGTGGATTCCTCCCCAAGGGCGGACTACCTATCTCTTCTTTCCTGATATTAGAGCCAGGCTAATCGTAGCTGGTTCTTCCAGACTTTTGGGTCAGTCAATTTCTGACTGGCCACAGTAATTTCAAGGCTAAACTTAAAGAGTTTAGCCTAGTAGCATCTTCACACTGTTGGTGTGGGTTCGTCTGTCAGGACTACAGTCACGTTCTGTGGTCTGTCCTTATCTGGACGCTGTGCATCACGATCTACTCTATGCTGTCCGATGCGGCATTTTCTCCAGTCGGGTCTTCCGGTGGTGGGCCCTATCGGACACATGGATCTACTCAGCAGTGTGATTTGATACAGGGCATTTGCTAGCTTTGCATCGACTTTTGGAGAGTTGTGCAAAGCTCCTTTCCTTCTCTCTTCGCTGCCAAAAGACTAAGCATTATATTTAACTTCGCGTTTCGAAAAAAACTGCTTTTTTTGTTGCCGATTGGACCGGCCCCAAGCCGGTATATGCGGTGTGGGTGGATGGCAAGGGATGGAACTGTGTCGGACCGGTCTGACACAGCTTCATCCTGGGTACAAAAGTACTACTGTCGCGCCATTTTACATTTTGGTGGCAGCGATGGGATACCATTTTTTGGTATTACTGTCGCGCCCCCTTAACAATATTAATAATTACTAATAAATAGAAAAAGGTATATAAATGTGTATTTTGAGAAACATTTTTAATTATAATGCTTAGCATTATAACAGAAATGCGATAAGACATCTTGAAATATGACAACAAATATTTTTAAATTTTTAATAATCTTCAAATTCAAGTATATTGCATTATATATATATTTTACTTTTTAATTAATTCATTATTTTAATTTTAATTCAGAAATTGAGTCATTAACTCAAGATAAAACTATCTTTGCTAATCACAATAATCAACGACTGAGATTTTGTTGACCCGTGCTGAAATTCGCTAATAAATCAACTTTTTCAGATAGCGTCGACAGCTGTAAACGTAGTTTGCATAAAATCCGCCGGACTTCAAAATTTGCATTTCAACTGATCCGATACAATTTATCAACGTCGATTCGCAATCACGGTCCGATAATGTATTCGCGTTAACTTGGGATTACGATTCGAAGCGGAACTGTATCGCATCTTCATTAGCAATAACTCATTTCGGTTCGATAAAAAATAAAATCGCGTTCGCTAAAAAAAAAATATCGAAAATATCCCGTCAGATGATAAATGTTATAACTTTGGCGATATCGTTCCATTTTTTCGCTTTTCGCTCTTCAATTCGCATCCCTCGGTGTGACTCAATTTATCGCGAGATAACTCTATCTATTCAGAAAACTTTAATATTTTCTTCTTCTCCATTATCGTGTCAGACGTATAATAACAAATGATAGGCGTGAAATTCGCACTCAAATAAAATATATAGTTAATGGCTCTGCAAAGCGTAACTATTAACCGTGAATTTTCGTGTTTTCTGCACAGCGTTCGTAACACAAAGACCTCAAAAGCACCGCCAGCACATTTCTAATCGAACAATAAAAATGTATGGCCGAGCCGTAGAGATTTCGGTGTTCTCGTTGATTTGCGAGCCGGTTCGGAAAATTTCTTTGGCGCTCCCGCGGGATACGTGTCCGTCTGGTTGTCGTGCAAATTATCGTGTTTGTCCAAGTCATCGTACATGTTCCGGTGCTTTGCCCGGGGAAAAGCCGAAAACGGTTTCGGCAATTATCGGCACAGTCGCCATTTGCATTCGCATTGTTTGCTGCAATCACAGCCGCCAGACAATCATGGCGGTTTGCACAATGTACAAATCAGTGTGTGGCAAACACGACGGCAAAATATTGGATTTGCCATAGGTACATGATAGAGCATATGCCTGGAAAACTAGAATAAATTATAGTATTGGTAATTCTCTCATAAATAGTCTTGCCTACGTAATTATTTTGTGACCCTTTTTGAATTATCAAATTTTATTTATTTTTTTATTTTATTTTGAAGACAATGCGTGATTGGCATTACAGAGTAACCCAGGTCGCCAATCACGCATAAAACATAATAGTATAGTGAAAAAGAAATTAAAATATAAAATAAACAGCAGAAATATATAAAAGTATTCATGTAAAATAACAACAAAAATAATAATATAGTGAAATAAAGAAAATAATGTATAAATATACAGGCAATATATATAGTACCATATGTTAAAAAAAAACCGTCATTAGTTGGTCCGTTATAGGGTTATATGAAATTATAAAATCTCATACAAAAGATCAACGAAATGGCGATATTTGACATCAAATAAATCAACATATTCGGCCAAGTGGTTAAGCAGAATAATGGCTCTGATTGCCGGAGGTCCTTGAGCACCTGTGTCCTCGCATTGGCGGAAGAAAAAATGACGCGAACGAGCTCGATGAAGGTAGTGAGGAGGCATATAAGAGACAATTCTCGCACAGTACAAAGGGGGTTATGTACTGCGCGCTAACCAACAGCTTGAAAAAGTGCTTTGCCAAGTAAATTGACCTTCTTTTTTCGAGGGATACATACCCCAGGAAGCCCTGTACCCATGCACTGGGGTAGAAATTTGGGTAGAAACCTAACTCTCTCATGTAGAGATACCTAAGAAATTTCTTTAGTATTTTCTCTAATAATAATAATAATAATTATGTGGCCCCCGACCCGAAACGAGTCCCTGCCACCTGAAGGACATTACGGCATCTCTAGCCCAGTCCCGGGCCTCCTCCATCCATCACTTATGCCCCAATAGAGACGCGTCTGCCTCAACCTTGTCTTTCCGTCGTAGTCTTGGCCTCCCAATAGGGCGGGTTCCCTCAGGCCTAGAGTTCATAACAGTACAGACCATCCTATTGCTGCCCATTCGGTCTACATGCCCTGCCCAACGTAGGCATTGAATGCAAACTTATGAGAACAATTGTATACCCCCATACATGGCCATGACCTCGTTATTAGAACACATGTCTCTTTATCCGAGACTAGCCTCGGTCGTACGCGGTCTGAAGATCTGTCTCAATAGATTTTCTCTTGAACTGATCAAGACGATGCATGTCCCGGCTTGCGAACCATGCCCACACGCACTTCAGGTTGCCACTGGGCAGATGATAGTTTTATAAATTCTTAATTTATTTCGCCTCGAGCAACCCTGTGCCCAGTAATTTAAGATGAGCAAAATAGCACCGGTCGCATTTTGTATACGGGCGAGATTTCTGTACTTTCAAATTGTCCTCGGTGATTATGGTGCCCACTCGATAGACCCGGACCCCACATCAACCGGTCCCCTCTCCGCCGTCGCGAAACCATCATATGCGGTCTTTGACCAGTTGCTTCCAAGCCCGGGTTGAAGCCGCTGCCGATAAGCACCGGGCGACTCGACAACCTCATCCTTGGTGCGATGACAATATCAACATCGTCCGGCATTGCGCCAGCGGTACCACATCCACTCCAAGGATCCGCGTGCCGGGTCTATGCATCTCATGGCAGCCTCCAAGGCAAAATTGAATATATAATAATATATAATCTACTATGAGGGAATTCGAGGCGTCATAAGGCGCCCATATAATGGAACCTGATTCGAGCAAGCTCCGAACCAGTGCATCGTATAGCACTCGTATGACTAAGGTGCTACGTATGTGATGAGAATTTCTCAAGACGAAGCCCAACATTCTTGATGATCTCATACACGTCCGATGCATGTAAACTAAATTTTAACTTAGAATCAAACAAAATACCCAGACCTTTAACAGACGAGTGCTTAAGATGATTAAAATGTCATTGTTTGACATTTTCCAATACTTAATGGAAGACGATTCGATATTGACCAATCGTGCAAAGAATCGATGTCCAGCTCGAATCGAATACCGGAAGGTGTAAAGTAAACATACGACGTTTGGGAGTCGTATGACACATATTGTTTCCTCTCAGTAAGGTAACTCGAGAAGAACGAGATTATCCGAGAACCATGATCGACTTTATCAAACGCTTTTTCAAAGTCGTTATAGATAACGTCAACTTGGACCCCCTTATCCAATGACTTAGACACAAACTTTGAAAAACCAAGAAGGCCCGTGACTGTTGAGCGTCCAGGCCGAAATCCATGTTGCTGATCGATAATTCTTCATTCAATATGGTTAAATAAATATTTATGCAGAATCATCTCAAACAACTTGGCAGGTCCGGACAGAACAGCTACTGGTCTGTAATTGACGACATTCGACTTATCTCCTTTTTTAAATATGGGAGCGACTTTGGAATGCTTTCATAAGTCTGGAAAATGGGACGTTTTTAGCGATAGGTTAAAAATATAACGAAGAAGCTCTGTTAATCCATCTTGACATGCTTTAAGAACGAACGAAGGTATAAAATCGGGTCCAGCTGATCGTTTCGAAATTATTTTCCAAAAGCAAACATCATTTGAGCTTTCTCTACGGTGTCGATTAGCTGTGGTGCATTCAAATAGTCGGATGACGGACTAATATCGCGGTCGGTAAGAGGCCGGGAATTGTCGAATACTGACTGGAAGTAGCTAAATAAAAGTAATAACATCCATATCGATAAAAATAAGCAAAACACTTTGGGGCAATATTTGAGGATTGTCTCTGATATGATTTCCCGCGCTTTAATTTAATTTAAGCCCCCTAGCGGGATCTAGTGGCATGATCGACGATCACTTGCGCCACTTTGCCAAGAGGTCCCGCAGGCTGCCAACCCCTGTCTCTCTGCCCCCGGCGGTCGTAACGTTAAGACGTTGGATATTTCCTCTCGTCTTCCCCGTGACAATCCTCATCGACACCATATTATTTTTATTATGTTTTATCCTCCTGCTTTTTCTGAATTTTTTATTCCATTTTTCGAACCTTTACAATCTCTTAAAATAACAAAAAAAATAGTTACATTTCAACTGTCTTTGATTCAGACTCGCCACATCGTATGTTTAAATTCAAGATAAAATAAATGCAGTGGTCATACAAACGGTCAACCCCCGGTGGTTCATCCGGAATGCTAACATCCGGAAAGATCTAAAAATCTTCCCTTTAACCTTCCCGTGCCGATTCGATTTCTCTCGAATAACTCGCTGAACATAAATTCTACATGTCACATATTTTTTGTATTTGTCTAAAAAAGAATAAATATTATAAATAATCATTGACCTTTATTTCCGCTATTGCGGGGGAAAACAATGATATTCATTTCTGTTGCCACGGGCGCAATGTTTTTTTTTCGCTCACATCCGGTACGATGTGCCAGGTCCGAGTGAAACATACTAGTGACACGTGCCGGGAGAACACAATCGGCACCGTGTACTAAGGTCAGCGGCGAGACGTCGCCGAGTGCGCGTGTCATTTACGCGTCATATTGATTAGTTAAAAAATCCAAAATATCGACCAAATTAAAAACCATATCGAGAATAACTATTTTTATTCTTAGAATAATCCAATTTCAAAAAAAATCAACATATTGATGAAGAATTCATCAATATGTTGATCAATGCTTGGGGTCCATGATATACCCCATTGGGGCAACTCAGTTGTTTTAGAGCCGCCTTGACGGATCGGGTAATAGAAATATTTTAAAAGTACGATAGTGATTATTGATAACACATTATTTTAATAATTTCTCCTAAAAATGAGCACGTAAAAACCTTTTTATTACATGTTATTTCTTATCCCTAAATCTATCGATCAATACATGTGATCTTCGATGTAAAAAAGAGGCTTAGACTCTTGAATATAAGGACTAAAATTATTAAATTTAGGTAATGATAGAATGTTTAAATAAATGTATTTTTACAGATAATACGACTTATTTTTCAGACATTGTCAGAGCTTAATTTAAGTACCAAGTTATGTTAATAATATAAATTTTGCCTTTAATAGCAAAAATTGCAATCAACTGAATTAAAATATATTATAATTAAGATATTTCCCTATGCAGTTTCGCAATATTCTCCTCTGGGGAAATACTTGCATAATGTACAAAAAATAATTATACTAATGCTATAATAAATAATTATATTAATGTACAAAAAATAATTACAAAATTTTGACAAGAGGATCATCATATGATAAATATGAATCACTCCCCAATTCAAGAACAGCGTGATGAGATAGAGGTTCAATATCTGAAATAGTTTATTACCGAAAAAATTCAAAATTATATCTGAACAATCTTCTTGTCCTTTCGATCTTAAGTGAACTTTTAAAGTTGGCAAATACCACGTAATCCTCTCAACAATTAATAGAAAAATTAATCTCATTGTTATAAAATTTATAAATTCACATTTTTTTTTAACTGATCGTATCGTTTTGCAGATCATAAACTCGTGAAATTTGAATTTTGATTCAATGTTTCAGTTATTTTAGCAATTTATATTATAATGATATGTTTTAAACGTTATTGCACTTTGGATTATAAAAATGCAAACTCTTCAGCAGAATAAATCGTTGAAACTGACCCATAATCTTTGACAGTAGTTTTTGTTTCGTTAGTGACATTTATGCCCTGATCAAAAAACAACAGTATATTTTGTCTGATGTATTCTTTTCCGCCATAAACATTTTCTTCTTAAAATTTATATGATTGAAGAAATAATGCTATATAGAAAATATTATTGCTTTGTGTTAATCTAAACATATTTAAATTGAGGCCAAATCAAACGACGTTACCATCAACTGTCGTAATTCAAAATTCGAATACGTAAACATTTCAGCGGCAACACCCGATACGTTTTCAGCTCCCAGATACAGAAAGGGAATTCCCACACGCTTCAGCGTTTCATTGTACTGAACCTAAAAAGTCATTCCATCAAATGTGGGACGGCGGGCAGAGAGGAGGATGGAGGGGAAGTCTAGGGAGTCCCAGCTCTTTTTTAACATATGGAAATTCGGCTTTGTTTGCTTTCTTCACTTTAGGCCTTTGTATTTTTTTCACGAATGGCAACACCGAACGCGATTTTGCCGGCGGTGAGGAGAAATATGTTTTGATTCCCGCCATTCCCCCATACTAGTCCATTGTGACTCGTCCGCAAATTGAATATTTTCATATGCACACAACACGTTTCCTTATCGCATCATTCAAACGGCGCCTCTTGGAGTGGGTGTCGACCTCAATAGGAGGTATTCACTCAATAATACCCGACGAGGAGATATGTGCTCCGAAAGCCATTAATATATGGGTTACATAATGCTTATATCTAATACTATCCTTTAAACAACAATATTATTATTCAATTATTCACAAAATACGTTATTTGACGAGACGTATCTTGGAACAATCAAAAATAAAATTGGAACAATCAATTAAAAATGCCTATAAACTAGTAGTATTATCAGAAATGATCTATTTATATATACAGCGTCAAAAAAAATACGTGTTTTAGTCTGAAAAAAATACAGGAGGCTATGATAGCCGAATTCGGAGAATGAAGCATTATTGCAATATTATTTATTGACAAAATATCATGCCACATTTTCCATTTTTCGCACAAATAATATTCCTCGAGCACACCGGAACACGTGAAACGTTTTTGATTGTCAGTAATAAAATAAGCATCCAAAATGGCCACCAATGTATTTTCCAATCCCCACACTTTTCATTTTGATTACTGCAATGCGTATTTACGCACAAATATATTGTTTGATATGTGCCACCCGTTTTTCCGTAGCGTTTCCATATTTTCTCGACTTTTCCATTTCCAAACATTGAATCAAAACGATTTTTGCATAAGGCAAAGATTTATCCTAACGCCTGTTAACCCATTCTCGACGTACCCGCTTCAAAGAGGAAGAGAATAGAGAAATAAAAAATAGAAGAAGAATAAAAAAAAACCTCCACTCTATGAGGATTCGGTGTAAAATATGATAGGCTTGAAAACAATTTTTCGCTTTGGCGATATTCAAATCTTCGACTGTGTGCGAATATTGCCATGAATATAAAACGACTTTGTTAGATGCCGACACATTGGCATATAGATTGCATGTATGCACATATACAGGATGATTTTCCCCTCTACACATATAAATTGTTTCCATAATAAATTAAAGAATAAGGACTGATCTTTATTATAGCAATATGTACGTATATTCGTTTCGCTGGCCATTCGTTAACCTCTGTCAAAGTTTGAAGGAATTCAGGTGCAATTTCGCTTTTGTGCAAAATGTTAAAGGCTAACCTGGTGCCTTTATCATGCGACTTTCTAAACAGTAAAATTTGTTCTCTATCTAAATATACGTAGAACTCATGTCTTACATAACATTTATTATTTTTTTAATCTATAATTATATTTAGATCTATAAGTAATATACTTTAATTTAAAGTTTAGTTTTGGTAGTAATAAATATTATATTTAAAACATATGTAGTTGCTTATATTTAACCTTATATATGTAAATTATAATATTATCTGTACTACTCTTATCCATCTTATAAACATTTTTTTATTTGATCTCTTTCAAATTTCATGCTTTATCATCTTTTATAAAGTTCATATTCTTTTTTTCTTTTCGTCGTCGGTGCGAATCAAGTCGAAAACTAAATTTATGAAAATAGCAACAACTCCTTAAAATAAAAATATACACATAATTTATATATAATTATTGCAGAGTACCAAATAAATAATCTAATTAAGAGTTATTATAATTTATTAATAGTGATTTTTACCACGCGTTTAAAAATTACGAATATTATATCCATTCCCTTCTATTTATTTATTCAAATATATACTTTCAGGACAGATGATCTCAATGTATCGCGGACACAAATATTATTTTTTTGATGTTTACTTAAGATTAATGATCCATTAAGTTATTTAAAAAATTATAAATTATCTTGATTCTAATCTTTATCATTTTATCTGAGCTCACGATCGATTTTATAACTGCCCGCAGATATATGAAACAGAATAATTATTTAATACAATGCCTTCACATTGTTAAATTAAACAATTATTACTTATCTTTACTTCCAACCACAGATTGGTTTAATTTTAATTTATATTAAGACCTCAACTGTATCAGTTATAATTCACTAGATCTAGTGAATGAAACCCTTTTTACTCTCGACTAATATAGTCATATTGTCAGCGAAAAGGATTATTTTAAGCCACACACATCCTTTATTTCCCTAAATGCGATTGTTTGTTTAATTAACATTTAAATAATTAAAAAGGATATTTTTTTTAGATGAAAGAGAAAAGTTCTGTAAACAAGATAATATATGTCAAAAATATATTAGTAAATATTTTCAGATTTTAAATTTTTGAATCCATTGAGTTTTCCAGTGTGTTTGTTGCCGTTTTTAATTGTTATTTTATCTTTATATTCAAAATAATAAAAAAATATTTGAATATTTAAAATTTTCCGGGTCCCCCATGATAATTGCTATCACGCCCGTGTGCGTTTGAATTTAATTCCGAAAAACATGTCGACCTATTTAAAATAAACGCGGGCATTTTTAATTAAAACATTTCGCCGGTGACTTTTAGTGAAATTCTACATGGCGAAAGCTTTAAAAAAAACATTGCTTACAACATGTCACATGTCATTAACAGACAAAAGGATTGCGGTCCGCGTAACGAGTGGAAGACCTTCGGCGAAATAATAAAAACTGGGCAAGGCCATCAACCCTTTATCCGAGACAAAAAAAATTGTACATCTGGCGTGAGAAAGTGGATTATCAAAATGAGCTTTTTTTGGACTTTTTTCCTCGAAGCGAGATTGAGTATAAAAAGATAAGCGAACGTATGAAATTTAAAAAAATATATCGTTTGCCTGCGATTGAGTTGGGTATCTAATAATTTTATAAAAGCCAAATATCATGTATTTATTTTTTTCCATTTAGAAGTATTTGCATTTTTCATTATTATATGAGAAAAATATTATTACTTATAAAAATAGTATATTCTATCCAATTAATTTGAATCATTAAGTTTTATCCTCGGAAGAAAATTGTGTTGCAACAAATGTTCATTAATACGGACGAGGAAAATCCTAACGAGCAATAAACGCCGCTAGGAAGAGACCATTCATCCGAGGTCCTCTCCAGGACGAAGTGAATTAAATGTATTTTTTTTTAAAAGGACATCCACAGCAACTGGGCCGGGAGGCCGGGCTACAGAGCAGAACGAAGTGAGATGGTAATGGAAAAGGACGACACCGACTTAATTTTAACGAATTTGCATAACACGCTCGGTATTATAATGAAACTGGTGTAAGGGACTGTGTGTGAGGAATGTTTCAGCAATTTTTAAATCTACAATTTTATACGCGAGGTAATACATTTTTTTTAATTAAGATAATCAACAATGTTACATACACATTCGATTAATAATATATAAATATTCATAATTCAGAAAATACCGTGAAAGAAATTGTTAAACCAATGATATAGCTTTTCTCATCAATTGTTAAATCGTATATATTTATTTTACGACTTAAGATGAACGTCGAACCTCCACTTGTAAAGACATTAACTCAAATATATTTGATAAAGTGCTTTTCGTCAGATACTTGCATCTGCTTCAGTATCTTAACCGAGAACAGAGTCGTATTATTTGGAATAAAGAAAGAAGCAATGTGAATCGCAAAATGATCTATATAAATCTCCTAAAAGAGAATTATTGCAGAACCACTGAAATATATAAACGAGAAGAGGCCATATAACTAAGTATGATAAATATTTGTACAAAATAAAATCCAAATAAATTTAAAAGCCCATAAGACTTTAAATACAATGGCAATGGAAATTTATAAATAATGCTAAACAAGGATTGATAAAAAAATATGTAGATTTTTGTAATTACACGGGCTATATATATATAGATCAAATTTCGACATTTTTTTGTTTTCATAATGCAATTAGCCATGACGTATTTTGACATAGGTTTACATAGGTTTAGATTACAATCAATGCTTACTTTAATTTTGACTGTAAAAATATGACTCACGCGTTTTATATTTCTCAACGATTTAATATTTGAGAAAAAAAGGCAAATTTTTGGCCGAAATCATTTATCACGATGAATATATAATAATCATAATAATCACTTATTATTATAATTACTATTTTTATTATAATCATTAATATTATTATTATTACTATCATATGTAAAATAGCGTTCTAGAATTCTTCCGAAGATTGGAGAAACTGCTAGGGTAACTGTATGGTGTATCTGATGAAAACTACAATTATTATTGATGAATAAATTAGGATATTTAATTATTTTAAGTTTTATCTAACGCAGTACAGTGTTCAGATATATTTATTAGCCCCCTATTATATTTTTTTATTTATTATATAATATATTAGTGATTATAAAACATAAGACTTTTCTAAAATAAAATAACATAAAAAAATCTGTATTTTTTAAGAAAATATAATATTGGGTTGATAAAGGATCTTTCCTGTTTACTCTTTACTTAGTTTGGTAAAACCAGCGTACAGTAGACTAATCCTTTATTTATTTATTTTAAATACCGGTCTATAAAGTGCATTAAAATGCAAAGAATGTTGAAGATTTCATGGAAAAAAATACAACCGACTTTAATTTCTTCACAAGAAGCGAACACATCATTCGTGGATCAAAGTATTACCTTCTGCAGACCATCATGGAGGGAAAAATAAAAGGTAAACGGTAGTTGGGAAAAAAAACTGTCGTGTCTCAGCAATATTTGCAATTGCAACCGAATTGGAAGCTCCAGAATTATTTCAGCTCCCCAAAAACATCTGTAACAAAACAGGTGTATTATCAAAACGGCAATTAGGGATCAATAAGGATTCCTTGGAGTACATAATATAAAAAAAATGTTAAGGAGATGAATAAATATGTCTGAGGACTAGTTTAGATTAAGAAACCAGGACATGTATATTATTTCGATAATGGAATTTAACCGCGACTGGGCTAGTAGTTAGTAGTCGGATAGGTGTTTGACAACTATGAGTTCAGGGAATTCTTTATAACACTGCCCAGGGGTATGTAAAAGGAATAGACCCATTACTTCGCATGTTTTATAAAAATATTTATGTGGGTAGTTCGACGCGTTTGAATTAATTAATTTAATGCCATCTATCCTTCGTGGAATAAATAATTATAAAACAGATAATAGAAATTTCAATCCAACTATAATAATATTAAAATTTGCCAGTGTCGTGGTTTGACACTGGAGGGAATATAAGTGTGAGAGACTCATTCCCCTTGTATCTAGAATCTTTAGAAAATTTATTTGGGTGAATAACACTTTGAAATCTTTCTGTTATGCTATTTATCCATCGTAGACAAATAAATATGTAAATATGTAAAAGGAAATTATTTACTTTTTTTATTATTTATTTAGTTTTTATAGGTTTTTCTCAAATAATTTTATACAATAGTTACAGGCCATTAATTTACTTTTACTTTATGGGTTGATTTGTTAATTTCTTACATTAAAAAATAAAAAAAAACTAAATTGGAATTATACACATTAAGGTTAAAACTAAGCTCTAGTGTTTCTCACCGCAATATGCTCTGGTCCAGACATGTGAGAGACATGACTCAATAAATCTGTTTGATATTCAATTGCCAATCAGGCGGTTTAATTAGCAGGACAAACGGATTCCGGATATGCTCCGGAAAATGGATGCAATCACTCCGAACAAAGATCGCAGCCAATTCAATTACTTTAAATCGGATGACTTTTGCACTATGAATATCCGCCATTTTCCACAGAATATAATAAAGAATTAATTTTATTAATATCGTACGTCCGAGATAATCTTGGCAATAATCCCATCGCCATTTCCCGACGTCGCAGCCAATTCCCTTTCTTCGGACGACAACCACCTAAGACGGGGATAACAAATATATATATATATATTTTATACATGTATCATTTTTCGGAACGAGCTTTTAATTTCGGCGAAATGTACCTATAGGCCTTTGCTTCCGGTCGGCCAGAATAAGAAGGCCATTAGCGGAGGAAGACCGCCGGAAAAGTTTTTTCAGCGATATATCTAGGCGGGTCTCTCCCGGAAAACTATACAGAGGCGATTTTGCTTTTCGCTGAAATATTACGACCACTGACATAAATCATTGTTTGGCTGGGGAAAACAATTATGCGGAAAATCTGTTTCCGGCTACGAACGCAGCGCGGAAATGTTTTCCATTTTCTGTTTTTTCTATCCTTTTTTATTTTTATATTTTTCACCACGAACAGACTGCGGCTTTATCAAATTATATTGTATATATTTTTTTAATAAAATATACATAATTTAATGCTAAGTGATCCATAAATATCAAAATTCGGCGAAAGCTTTGTATTCGTCGCCGATTTTTTTTGACAACAATTTTATTCAGTCAGTAATAAATAATTAATAATATTTTCAGCGAAGGAAATGGTTTTTGTATTTCTATTGTTGTCTTTAACAATATCAAATATAAAAAATACAAGCAACTGCTTTGGCTGTACCCGAGCAATTTCGTAATTGAGATGAATAGGTGATGGCCCCGAAGAAAAAGTAAAAATGTACCCTTCGGAGAGTTGCTCCCAGTGCGGTGATCAATATGGTGACTTCCGGAAACTCCGCACACACACAGGATGATTAATAAAACCGACATTTTATTAATCAATTTAATATGGTGTCAGACGGAATAACCCGCCGACACGGGGAAGTTTTGCCGGGCGCAAATTGATATTACTATGGGGGGTCCGGCAGTTACCTCTGATCTTAGACGGGGATTTGCTGAAACCAAAGAGGGAACCGTGGTGATGTAGGGAGTGGCAAGTTTATCCTTTCATGCACCGCGTAATGAAATCGGAGCGATAACTGAATACTGATATGTTGCCCACCTGTCTCGGATGATTTATGAAGTCGAAACATTGCTTTCAGAAATACATGAAAATTATGACGTACATATCACATCATCATTAATATGAGAAAAGGCATTTCAGCAAAATATTTTCCGGTTATATAAATATTTATACCGTTTTTTTATTAGATTTAAAACTAATATAAATCTATATATAAACAACAAATAAAAATCGGATGCTGTATATAGTGTTAGTACACTTATCTATGGTGTATTTTGACATTGAAATCTATATTGGGTGTATACTTTATTGTTAGCTATCTTGTCTAGCTTCAGGTGTTTTCCTAAAAAAAAAATTAAAAATGTGAAAAAAATTCTCTGTTTTAATAAATAAGCCTCCATTCCGGATATGTACTCATATGACATCTGGCTATTCCCGAAGATAAATAAAAACATAAAAGAACAATGTTTAGATATAAGAACAATGCCAACATCGAAGAGATAAAATTCCTTTTGCTAAATGACATACTGTAATTAGTATATGATGTATTTAATGGGAACTATTTTCATGCGATAAACATATTTCACAGAAAATTAGATGTAAAATAGCTTTTCATAAAAAAAAATATTGAATATAACAAATTTTGCTTAAAAAAATGTATAGAAAATCTCAAAAAATACGTTTATGAAAATTTTGTATAGAAATATATCCTACAAAGAAAGCATTTGCAATTTACATAAGATTCAATAGTTAATAAAATAAGAAATATGTTTATGTTATTTTTTTTTAAAATCGATTAATTACAATAGAAAATAAATCTATTAATGAATTTAAATTGATTTTTAGAATAAAATAGAACAGTAGCGACTTTTTCGGTAAATTAACTAAATATGGATAAATAAAAATTCATGACTCTTTTGAATTTATGAAAGCATAAACGTCCAAATTATTTATGAAAATAGAACTGGCAGAAGAAAAGTCTATGAAATCATAAAATTATTGCTATAAAAATCTGTATAAATCTTTTACAGTATACTTTATGACGCAATTTTTCATTAAAATGCAACTTGCAAAATCTAAAATACGGTTGATTAAAACATATTATCCTCGAAAAATATCTTCCATAAAAAGCGTAAGTTATATATCTATAAGTTTTAATTGTTATTAAATAAGTAATCGGTTTAATATTTTTTTTAATCTTAACCACATAGCAAAAATATCGAATATACAGAAAAAATTCTAGAAAAGATTTTCTTAGCTGAACTTTTACTTTTAATATATAATACATTTAGATGCTGAAGACATTTATTGAGTAAAAGAATTATTTATGAAGTCAGAACAATACTAAGAAAAATCATTCGAGTAAAATTTCATCTAATTAAAAAATTATCTATACTTTTTTTTCCATTTGAATTATCTGTTTTCTGATTATGTACAAAAATTCGCTTCAGTCCCGCTCGAATCCCTATCGTGTAATTAAATTCTCAGCCGGGAATGATAACATTTGATTAGTGGCCCCGGCCTTAATTCGCCAAGTTAATTTTCTAAGACAATTACTACGCCCTAGACCCTCCTCCCATTTCTCTTTCGCTCGCGGAAGAATATTCCCATGAATAAATAACTAGGATTTTAATATACATAATTCCTGGAATCGATTAACAGGCCGCGCGTTCAGTAATTATTTTACACGCTAATTTTGCAGTTGATTACCCAATAATTTTTGGGGGCAGTGCGAAATACTACCCTGAAATTGCCCGGTTTAAATTAATACACATATTTCACAGGACTTAGGACTAAATGAAATATTAAAAAGGGACCGGGTCGTAATCTACATCCGCGTGATTGCACCGGCAATGCGACTCACTGACGGACCGAATTAAGGTTTGCATAATAAAATCGTTAAGCCCGTGGGGGGGGGGGGGGTCGTATGGGGGTTGTCGCGGAGGCTATGGCGTTCATGGTATAAGCATATATATCGAGATTAATGCTTGATAAATTCGTCAGGATAATCTCTATTGATACAGTGAACGGTTATATAGGTTCTCGATGCTCTTATCATAATACGATTGAATATAAAGGTCTCCGTATCTGCGAATGTGACGCATTAGAGCGCAGGGTAGATGCGTTATTTATATCAGGGCCGGGCATCTGGCGTCCTCGTCGCATCAGTCAAGTCTTATCCGATTGTCATCTGGCAAAAGGCAATAAAGAAATGTCAAGTTATCGCAGAGACAGAGAGCTGATAGTGGAAACGGTCGACCTCCAGGTCAGCAGTCGGGATTTTTCTCGCTCCGTTTTAAATGAAAAACCGGGGGAAAACGTCTTGTGCCGCTGCCCTGCCAGGGGCCCTGCTAATAAATAATGGCTGCCCGTATCTATTCCAGACTAAAATCTCTGAAATATTCACAGAAATAAAATATATTTAACACATGTTTAAAATTACTACGTCCAGAATAAATTTGAAAAATAAATATCATTCATAGACTCAAATCAGCTTTATATTAATATAGTTAAAGATGTAATAATTAGCGTGAAGATGGGGGAAACTTAACATAAAAGATTCTTTACTAAAAAAAAGTAAAGGACATACATAGTGGTTCAAACGTAAATTTTGATGTAGAAATGAATATCAGGATTGAGATGGCGAAGAATGCTTTTAACTCAAAACTCAACTTAAATCAAAAACTTCATATGTTGTCTTCGACTCTCCTTGAAGATCCGTGTCCCAACTCTGCTGTGCTACATGTGTTCTTTACTCTGTATAGTTGCGAAACATGGACGTTGCTCGTTTCATCATTGGAAACATTCTAATTGTAGTACTAGCGAAGAGTGTTGAATATTCCATAGACTTAATGCGTCAAGAATATAACCATACCTAAAATTCTGCACAAGGAGTGGAAGTTCCTGGACACCGTCTACAAATCTACAAAATTTTCTACTTTTCGTATACCGAAGTATCGTCTTCTACAGACCATCAAAAATACTTCGATAAAAGTTGAAATGTATAGAGAATAAATAAGTACAAGAAGATCGCCTATATCCGAAAACGGAAAAGACATCTGAAGTGAAGATATTAACCAGATGCTAGATGACAAAGACTTGATTAAAATCGCTTCAGCAATCTTCTAGTCATAACATAAAAACATCGAAAATTTAAAGTATCACTCACTTGGATTTAGGAGGTTAGGTTAGGTTAGGTTAGGTAACGTTAGGTAACGTTAGGTTACGTTAGGTTACGTTAGGTTAGGTTAGGTGGGTTAATTTTTTAGTTAGGTTAAGTTACATCAGTATTTTAATTGGCAATACCATTCAATACAGCACAGCAGCTCTACTAATTTTCAGCAATAGGTCTCTATCATTTGCAAAGTATCAAATTCCGAAAAAAAACTTTAAATTATACAAATCACAATTCAGTCTTGGTAAGTGTAGTAACCAAAATAAAATAAAATACGATTTAAAAGGGCACCAGTTGAAGCGCAACTAATCACCGAAAATGGCCTACCAAACTCTTTTTAGTACACCTAACAAATTATTGAAAAAGCAAGTAAATTTTAAAATTTAAGTAAAAAAGTCTATGAACACGCAATAACTAGTTTGCCATAAAAATCTGAAAGATACTTTACATTTATTAATAAAAAATACATTTTGGATGTTGAAATGAATCATTTTTCAGAGATAGAATTATCATTTAATATTATGCTATTTTTATTACTTAATAACGTTTTTTTACAATTTTACCCAGCTTGCAATATCTAGAAATACAATTTTTCATTTCATATCTGGATATGAAAGCTCGTTCAGATTTTAGAACAACAACATGATTTTCAAATACGAATACCATTTCGGATTTACTATAATTTCCTTAATATTTAACACATAATATTATCTAAAATAAAATTGTTGATTAAATTTTATTAATACATGTAGTAAAATGAAATTTGGCTTTGTATATAATTGTATTATTTAATAATGAATTATTAAGCACATCCCTACTCTGCGTTATTACAATCTTTAATATGAATAAAATATATTTATTAATATCGAAATATGTTGTATAAGTTCAAAGGGTTAGATAGTGGACGTGTAAAGCATATTTCTCTCTACAATATTATTAAAGAATATAAAGAAGACCTGTGTAAATATTTGAATGAGCACAGAGATGAATTGGCTCTGTTTACACATCAAGGTCAGCGCGTTTGACCGGTGCCTCGTGGGACCCGAAAAAATGGAGAAGGACCTCCAGAGGTCTGGTCACCCTATCCCCGAAGGTTCAACGCAAACAGGGGATCTCATGTTTTATTCTGTCTCCCGCCTCGCGTCGCTTCAGAATGAACAGCAATTTTTCCGAACAGAAAATCAGATATAAAATTTTAGCGCCAAATCCTCCGCGCAATATTAAATTTAAATAATTTAACAAATTAATATTGGAACGTTATGGTAACGACACACTTCTGAAAATAAAACGGGCAAAACTGCGCCTCCGGACAAAGCAGAAGTGGCGACGACAAAGCAAGTGGTCCGGATGCTGTAGCAACAAACTGCTACAACCGATCCTCGCCCCTATGTCCGTGTGGATAAAAATTCGATACGAAATTCCGATATTCCCGGCAGGTATTGCTAAGGACATTATACGAACAAAATAGAGTAGAGTGAGGGTAGCCGACAGGACAATGCTGATATGGCTCGTTTTGGAACTGGAAGAGGATGCAATTACATACATATGTGGAGAATGCTACTAATTTGATTCACTTCTATTATGCAATGGCTTAACAATAACTACCACAGTTTTCAGTATTAATATCAAAAAAAATAGTCATTATAGACTGAATACTGAAAAATAGCAATAAGACTATAAAAATTAAAAAATAGCTATTTAAAATTTAATTTAAATTATAAAATAGCTAATATCATAATATCTCGTGTTCGTATGTATACCTGATTCATAAATTAATAAGATAACAACAATAATATTCCATAATGATAGTCCATATTATTTAGTGTCTTTACCAGCATTGAAAGGGTTAGAAGACTAATGTTTTGAGTCTCAATCGATTGTAGTCGTAGTCGATATAGTTACAGTTTTGAAAACCGATTAAGTATCTTCTATGTTAAATTTTATTATTTAATTTTTTTAACACATTGCCATTCGTCGGAATTTAGTGAAACGTCTCGTTTTTTACAAAAAAAATCACAACTCTTTTGGTAATCAGGATATTGAATCAAAAATTTAACTATCTGAACTTCAACATTTACTGGATTAGTAATCCAAAATAACTTATATCATATAACAGCGGTCACCAAACTTTTTGGAAACGGGCCGAGTTAAAATTTTTATAAAGCATTGTTTTAACATGGACTTTAGAATAGTGCATTTTAAATATTTATATAAAACATTTGTGTGTGAAATTGAATGGTCATTAGCTGTTGAGTCATTGCAATAGGCCATAATTTGTATTATCTACAATAGCTGTTTTTATAGCTCCGAATGTTGAAGAACGTCACAAGTTAAAGAGGTTTTATATGCACTTGCCACATTTACTCAGAATCTCCTAAAGGTCTGATTTTTTTTATAAAGTATTAAGCAAAAAAAATTGAAAAAACCAAACAAGTTACAGCCGATCAAACGCGTAATGTCTGCTAACGTGTAATATGTGCGCCCCGAACATACACAGGAACGCTTTTAAGATGGAATCCACGACCCCTGTAAGCAATTATTTGATTTAAGATTTAATTTTTCTTTAATAATATAATAATAAATAATATTTCGAGTGACCCAGTATAGACGGCACGGTACTGCTCAGAATCGCAGCGCAATACGGGGCTTAGCGACTTGATCCCCCCCCTCCACCACCCCGCTGCCGCACCGCATCCATCCATTACACGACGCTGGTAGCGCTGACGAGCAGAAAGTGCAATTGCACTTGCAATTGCCTATTTAGCAATTGCACACCGCGCGGCATTACACTAAATATAAATTTAATATATATTTTAATATACATAATACATAATCATAAGACACAGCCGGCCCTGTTGGAAATATGAATGGTTCCTCAGAATTATGGAATATTATAGTGTAAACGTAAAAAAATAATTATATAATCATTATTATGTGTTATAATCTTATAATCATTTTTATGTGTTATAAGCCAATACGTCAAAAATATATTAAAATGTTTCTAAAATCCTTACTGGGCTGTTTAACTCTTATTTTCGATGCTTGTTTGTGTTCAATGACTAGAAATACAATATTGTTCGGTCTGGACCGTCCGATTCTGCCTTTATTGTGGACTTTTGTAATTTTTCGTTACTAAAGGACCCCTCGACAAGGTTAAATATTTAATAAATCAAGTATATAAATTTTAAAAATCGCTTTTTAAGCCAACCTATTTTCAAATAATATAATTTTATATTTAAGCTGTACGTTTAACACTAATAATTAGACTTATTTAACATTAATATTTTGCATTCTGTTCAATATTTATTATTCATGTCGTATAGTAATTACGTGTACATACTTTTTCTCTAAAAACAATAGCACTTGTCTCCCCTAGCCTGTCTCAAAATAATGTTTTTTTATGTACAAACACGTCTTACACGTAGACACTCACTACGACCTCTCAGAAACTCCTGAGGATTCTCACTAATGAACGTGGCGCCTAAAGTAGAATATACAACAATAAAAAAAAATGTTTTATCATAAAATAATTATGTTTCGGAGATGGCCCACGGTGCATTCACGTGTTCTGCGGTAGTTAACTATTAAATAAACAAATATCGTTATTTACGACCGGTTCGTGCCATAGTATTTTCCGATGAAAATTACACGGCGTAATCATGTACGCCGAGCTGCGGTTTTCGCTCGGCGTAATAAATAAAGCCTTTGATAACAGATCGCAAGCATTATGGAATGAAGTGTGAACCGAGCTTAATACCTGATGAAATTGCAAGAACCATCAATGAACTGGAGCACCGAAAAATTAAAAAAAAATAAAACAATTATTTTCTTGTTCTTTCTAAAAAAAATAAAACAATTATTTTTTTTAGAAAGAACAAGAAAAAATTGGATTTTTTATTTATTAGATTAAATTTTATAATTTGCTAGGTGTAAACAACACCGTTGTAATGCTTTAGCTTCAGTATTCGGCCCTCTATGACTTCTCTCTATTGTTTGCTTCATTGTTAGCTTTTAAAAATGTTGTACAAGGTGCTCGGAATGTTTTCACTTGTGAAAAAAATGAAAGCTGTGGAAAATATTCCAGAAAATGCTTATTTTAAAGCTTTTGTGACAAAATCTTGAATATAAACTATAGCAAAAATATATTATTACAGAATCTTATGAAATAATATCTGTACAATACTAAACAAATTTGTAGCCAAAATAAATATAATAGATTCGACAGCTATCTTAATATTACTTATTTCATATCTATGAACCATAGACTAAAACAGGGTTTCCTGAACGTTTTGCAAGACTTGAATAGGCATTCCGCTAAAATACGCTGAAACACAGTTAAACATCTTATACTTCTCCATTTCACATTGAAAGGAGTGATAGTCTTAATTTTTTGATAGATTATTTATTTTTTTGTGCAATGAAATAAGTAGTATACATAGAGCTCTTTTATTTCATACTGAAGTGAGATGGCTTTTTATGGGAAAAACTTTTTTTAAAGAAATTTAAAGTGTATGAGGAAGTTTTCAAAATTAATTTTAGAATATTTTACTCTTGATAATTTTACACAATTATTTGCGATATTTTACGACTAGTAAGGACGACTTTTTCTGTGATAATTTCCACAAAGTAATCTCTGCCACTAGGTTTAAGCGCAAGTGATTAAGAAAATCTAATTGATTTTATTTCTAACTGATTCGAATCGAAAATACGAAGATCTGCCATTAAATAATTTCTAGGCGAGTGTGTCAGAAGATTATCCCAATGTGTGGATTTTCTTATTTACTACAAGGTGGAGGAACAAGCTCGACACCATACCAGATATAATAATTAAACTCACCAATATTGTGCCTGATATTAGAAAGATTTGCGATTGGAGGACTTAAAATCATCAAAGATATTACGAGTTGAACTTGCTCATAGTTTAAAAATATGTGTTTTATTTTATGTATAAGATTTTTTTTATTTTTATTTATAAAAAAAATCCAACCAAAAAAAAATCCGGATTTGCCAAGTTTTCCATTGCAGAAAAATGGTTTTCGAATGCATCCGAAATAAAAACCATTTAAACCAGCATTTTAATTTTAAAAATAGGCATGATTAAACTGCATTAAAATGTGAAGCAATTGCACATAAAAAATAATTTAAATTCAATATAATGGTTTCAGATAAAAGAAAAGAAATAAATGAAAATGGAACAAAATTCACTTTATAAAATTGTGAATGCAAAAGCAATTGCAAATTGCATTGCATCGAAATGATTTCCGATACTTTTCATACTAAAAAAAGCTATAATTACGTGAAAGTACCGTATACATAAAGTAATTGTCATTTAAAATATTTTTACATTCATTTTGTATAATTATTTCTTAGTTCCTAATTGAATATATTTTTTATTTCTAATTTATATCGCGCATACAATAATTAGCAATTTAAATTCAAGCCGGCCAGGACCTTGAGTGCCTATTACGGGAGCAGCCATTTTTTTCATTGTCAACTCGGTGCTGACAGGCAGAAGGCTCGACAAGACCAAAGGGAAGGCCCTCGAAAGTCGAGGGGCTGCAGCGCTAATAGCGTGCCCTGCCTTATTTCTATATACAAGAGGTCATTTTTAATGCAGACCCCTGGCCTTATCGCGTCTTATATAGACTTTAATAATCGCGACGCCATCCATAGTCAGACCGGAAGTCGCAGGACGCCCTAGAGGGTAGTGGGGAAAGGCGAGGACTAGACTCTGAGACTCGCCCCTGGCATTTGCATATGCAAAAACAGGCGTTTCTACACAGTCTACATAATTAAATTTATCATCAGCGGTTCAATGACATTCAATAAAAATATTTTATGCGGTTGCAGACTCGATGAACAAATTTAAAATTCTAGACATCAAAAATCGTGTTGTATAACAATTGAATATATAATTTAAATTATTATTCAGTCCAAATACATTATAAATCTGCCATTTTATACTCGTGAAGATTCATGAAAATATACGAAACGAAAATAATGTTTTGTTTGTCATAATATTTGTTATGACCGTCACTCTGAATAAATTATTATGCCGAGTATATACATTAAAATTTTAATTTAGAGATTCTATTGCTTTAAAACATGCACAATATCTATCAGCTATATAAAATAACGACACCACAGTATTACGAACGTCATTAACCTAACCGTGCCGATGGGGTATATTTGGGACCACAAGTTTTTAATTTTTCTCGAATAACTCTTTTAATATAAATCATACATGTTACAAACTTTTTTTATTTGTCTAAAAAATAAATATTATAAATAATCATTCTTTTTTATTGTTTTTCAATAAACATACATTCAATAAATAGACATACACATCGGTTTTTTTTCCTGGAGACATAATTTTGATAGAATCAAAAACAAAAATTGAAAATTCCAATCGCAATTCAAACCATGTTATTTACGAATAATATAATAAATTGGACAAAAATACTTTTTGGTATTTTATTTTATGTTATCGCGATCTATGTTCAATTGTCTCTGACGTATTTTGACATCGGTAACCATATTAGATGTTTACTTAACAATTCGATGTCGGAAAGGTTTCGCATATTTAGGGGTGATTATTATTTGCTTTTTTTTTAATTTTGGGGAAAATGTGTAAACAATTTTTCACCCAAAACAACCTCTATTATAATGCCTCAGCAAAAAAATTTAAAAGGACGACGTCAGTCAAAATCTCTAAAGAACACAAACGTCACACAAAAAATTGGGATCCAAAAGTGGTTCGAAAATTAAAACAAATACTAGCACAAGTATTATAATATGTTGTTTCCGATGCTGATTACTTTGAAGACGACAAAATTAATATTAATGAATAAATTAATATGTTTTTAAGAAAAACAAAATTCCACGTACTCATTTAAATACTTTTGTATAATATAATAAAATAAAAAAATCTCATTAATACAAACAGTAAAGTGCCGATTCTCCGTATTAATGATGGGGGTGGTAAAACAAATAACTATCCGAACCGAAGTTTTATTCTATTTTATAAATTAATCAATTACGTATAAATTTCCAAAGCAACGTTTTATTTTAACATGATACTTATTGTTCCCTGATTCAGTTTATTTGGAAAAATTCTTTCAAATACGATTTTCTGATAATAATGAAAATTTTCCTGTAAGCTGAGTGTCTACGATTGGTAATTTTTTCATCTTCACTTACAACGTAATTCTCTTTCTCTCTTGATTGACTGAGATTGTAAATAATATCCACATCAATCTTATGTTCAAAATCCGCATCACATGAATCATTTTCTAGCCACTGCTAAAATTTACTTTATTGACATTTAAAGCCTATTTCAGATAAAAATTATAAATATTTAAAATATGCTGATAATACGAAATTTATAGCCACCAACGAAGAAGAAATGGCCGATCTTCTCAAAAGAGTTGTCTGTAAAAGTAAAAAATTAGGAGTCGAGATCAATATTATTAAAACCATGCTGATGATATTCGATAGAAGTTATACTGATTCGTTAATCCTTCGGGTCTGGAGAGGATTGAAGAATTTCTATATCTCGAATCACTACATACGAGTAACGAAAATTGTGAGCCAAAAATATAATAGGGATAGCTAAAAATGATATGCCAAAGCTATCAACAACTTGGAAAAATCTTGAAAAAAGCCTGGAAAACCTTTAAAAAGGGGGATATCTAAAAAGAAA
Organism: Philopotamus ludificatus; assembly: GCA_022495035.1. Classification (NCBI taxonomy): domain Eukaryota; kingdom Metazoa; phylum Arthropoda; class Insecta; order Trichoptera; family Philopotamidae; genus Philopotamus; species Philopotamus ludificatus. The sequence goes on along the minus strand of JAGXCT010035822.1, from coordinate 76,799 downwards.
AAAACGTTTAGAGCAGAGTCTGATATTCTCAATTTTCTTTTATTAGTGGCGTAGAAACTTGTGCCATAAAGGAGAATATGTAACATAAAATTGACGCCTTTTAAATATGGTGCTGGAGACGTCTGTTGAGGACACCATGTACCGCTAAACGCAAAAACGTGTATGTCCTGAAAGATATGAGGAACGATAAAGATGACCGACGTTCTACTACATGGCTCAAAAGGATTCTTCGTTACTTTGGACATCTTGCTAAAAAAAAACGATAACCTATAGAAGCTTATCGCGCTTGAAAACGTATTAACTGCGATCCGAGATGCGTAATGCAGAGGATCCTGGAGAAGCAAAATCAAGAAGATTCGAAACAAGAATCAATCAAACAAAAATAAGATTTCAGACATTTGACTTGCCACAGACTCGTAAGAATCCGAATCCGAGTTACTGTTCGCATCTATTATTGTATTTTATTCAGAATTTAATCAAGTCTTCATCGTTGTAACAAAGATTTTTACAAGAAGATTAGTACAATAATATCGGTTCAATAAAGATATAACCCAATGAAATGACAATATGGCATTTTTTATTTTGACGAGATTATTATTCAGTGGCAACCTCTCATTTTTCAGATATTCATTTAATTTTGAACAAATCTCCATAGATCCTTTTATGCATCTATGCCTCTATATGATGTAATAACTAACAAGGAATTTAAATGATTTTTAGCTTTTCCTATTACCAAATGTTTAATTTTATCAGTGAGAAATATCATTTATTATCGGTGCCATAATGCTCTCATAAAATTTCTTTGTTTTTGTAATAACGTATTTAATAATCCGTAAAAATTACGTAAACGTAATATTAAATTCATCAGCTACAAACGTCGTTGTAGTTTTAGACTCTTTGGTATTATAAAGATTAGCATACACTTATAATGATAATGATTTATATTATGTCCTTACTAAAACACAAAATAATTTGTATCCAAAAAAATCTGGATAATGATTACCATTGAATTAATTTGTTATCCAACGTCCGTGGTCTGATAATCTGTGAAATAAAGACGAAATACCGTCAACCTTCATCATCATCGGTCATTGATGAAGGTTGTCGCGAATTACGCAACCGGAACACCTATCTCCCGTCGATTCGCCACCGCCGGAATTTTCATAAAACAAAACCGATTTTCTTATATAACTCCGCGCTGTACACAATCAAAATTGATGCAGAATTCATGCAAAAAAAAATCAACACAAAACAATCGCAAAAAGAAATTTGCCCGTTTTCTAAACGAACTCTTCGAACGGAACTGCGCCAATGCTAATTTCACCGGAGCAATAGTGAGAGTGAGATGAATTGGATACTGGAGATGACAAATAGAATTGATTAAATAACAAAAAACAAACGCTGCGGACAAGAGTGAGAGGCTCGAATGCGATACTGAAGCGTAACTGCCGTAAAAAAAATAACACAATATCGCGACGACGTTTTACTTGAAACAAAAATTTCTTCACTATAAATATCAATATTTGCGGTTTTAACGTCAGTATCGATCCAGTATCCGTCAGCTCCACAAACAGTACAATGTTGATTAGGGTAAGATCGCAATCGAATCATCTTAAATCGTATCAATGTTTATTAAATCGATTTTTATTATTTTGCAGACGGTTTTAGTCATCTCTCTTCAGATTGTCTACGCGTTATCCGATGCAAATAACAGCACTAATGATGCGAAATCAAAGCGCGGCATATATCAGATCAGCGACGGCTCTGATTATTCAGTCGTACCGCTGCATCATATAGCGAGGCTTCCGCATGTCAGAGCTTTAGCAGACGCGTCTCAAGTGGACATCACATACAAGCCCAACGACGAATACCAACAGAACCAATACGAGGTGCCGGATCCCGTCAAGCTGCCATCAAACACCAACTACAAGATCAACGAGCAGACTTTCTCTGCCCAGCAGCACATACCGACATACGCCGCCAACCACTACCATCAATTGAACCATCGTCCGACTGCCGAACAATTGCCACAGCCGCTCGGAATACCGACACACTATCCTATTAATCTCCATCCGAGAGTATCGGCGCATCTACCACTGTACAATGCAGACAAGCCCATTACTCTGCCGGCTAATATTAGAACGTCCTCCGACATCGACTCCTTCGGCACGATACCGATCATTTACGGACAGTCGAACGGCAATCTGCCCTCTCTGAAATACGTACAAACCTATCCGGCAAAATCTCCGTATCAAACGATACCAACTATAACGCAGCAACAGTATCTTCAGCAGTTCAAACCGCAGTCGAAATATCCGGCGCAGAATCTGCAATTGCGTCATCTTCAAACGAATCCGACTGGCTTGTATAAATCGCAATACTATCAACCGCAAGTATTTGATAATCCGATCGTGCCACAGCTTCAGCATTATTTACCGCAGATTCAAAGCCCATTTGATGCGTTTACGAAGCCCGTTACTAGTGCGCCGCTTATTGTTGCAAAACCGACTCCAAAACAGCAGGAAGCGCCGAAAAAAGCAGCTCAAGATGACGATGACGAAGATGAAGACGAAGAGGAAGACGATGACGACGATGAACAGCATCAACGTAGAGAAGAAGTCAAGGGCGAAATAATCAGACATGAATCAAACGATGAAGAAGATTTCGACAAAGGATACGACGACGCTGCTAGAGATTTTCCCACACATAGACATAGAGACGATGACGATGATGATGATCATCCGCGACACAGATATCGCAACGACGATTACGATGCCAAATATCAGAAATACAGAGCTCGATACGCCGATCGCGATAACGAATACAGATCGAGACGTCCGTACGATCACGACGACGATCCAGAAGCGCATTATTCAGAAAAACACAGCAAAAAACAGAACAAATCACCGAAAACCGAATCAAGAAAGCGCGTCAGAACAGAAGCAAAAGAGCACCATAAGAGCAGCGGTAAATATCAAACGAAATCAGCGCCAAAAAAGACGTATTATTCAAACAATAAGAAGCCATCGTCGTCGAAAAACCCTAGAGAAGCTTCTGCGTCTAGTAAATCTGAGATCGGATTCAAACCCAGCTATCAATATGGCTTCGAACCAATGAAAACTACCATCGGAGATAAATCCAATAACAAACGCGTCAACGATTCAGAAGCGAAATCGTCATCGCCAATGCAAATGAAGAAAATATACAAAGAAAATTGGTACATCAGCAAAACCAGCAACGTATAATAATCAAAAGTCATCATATATTCTAAGATTTTATATTAATTTTTATACTTTTTAAATATATTTTTTTATACTATAATGCGCTTTATTTTTTTTAAATGTTTTTAAAAATATTGCACTGTTTTTATGCGCAACTCGTGTTTCTTACCTCGTAAAACACGCCAAAAGCGAAATTATCGCGCATTTAACGACAACTCACAGTGTGCAGATGGGATACGTTTCAATTCCCAGGATTCTTCCACGGTTTCTGCAGCAGCTCTAAAACTAAAGCTGCTTCCGCGAATATCCCAAGTACAATGTATGCCGTGAAGTATGAGCCGGATTACGCTTCCTGGAATAGTCTAAATTTCAAATTGTTCAGACACATTTACGATATTGAGCATCAAAATTGAATAGTTTATCTCTGAATCTATTCGCTCTGCATATAAATTACAATAATAATAATATCCGATGATGAGATAAGAACTTTCAGACGTGTCTCGTATGCTTCATTGAACGCGTTATGAATTGAAAGGATCGTTTTTGTTACTTTGCTGTAATTTATCACGATAACTTATTGTATAAAGTTATATTGTCGATAGTTTAAAACTAGTTTTTTGAAGTGATTGACAATCTAATTCTAGGTTTTGCAATTTTTATAGCATTGTTTTTACCGTCATATTATTAATATATTTAATAATAATAGGAAAGTCGTTATAATATACATAAACCACAAAAATTATCAAGAACGAATCTAGGAAATTTGCAAAAAGGAAAAATCTCTTTACTAATTTTATTTATATTTTTGACATTCTAATAAGATAAAATAAGGATCATTATTTTTATATATTTTTTTTTTGAGTTGAGCATATCTGCTTTGCTAAAGAAATCAGATGTATTTAATAATAATTAATCTTGTCACTTTTCACCAGTCACATTCCGATTCCAAACCGTGGACAATTGATTATTGCTCTCTATTCTGATTATACAGCAATTAATAATTATGCAAAAACACTAGTCTAATGCTCATGGTAAAATAATGTAGTTTTTTATCAACAATTCTCGCATAAGTGAAACAAAAATTCGAAAAATCATTGACTGACTTGATTTTTTTTAATATTTAATTATATTAATCTTATATTATATATATCATCATCATCATCATTTGCAAGTCACAAGGCTCTCACTCGCTGAGGGCATGGACCTTACCAAACTCTCGCATGGTAGTTGAGGCAAAAGGAACCCGAGTCTCACACGTGACGTGAGGGCTTCCCTTTCGTGTCCATACCGCGAGGACCCGAGCCGTCTTGGTATGCGGTTTTTTGTAAAGAGTTTCCCTCTCTTAGCCATTGCTGGCATTGGACGTACATCTTCTACCATGTTGGTATCGGATTTTACCCTCTCGACTGTGTCCAGGCAAGTAGGAGGGGGTTTGTCTCGGTATTCGTTTGTTCTCTTCTCTAAGGCGTTATCTGCATACAACGAGTCACGAGGGACGAGGACAAGAAAAGACTTTCTGTCTCTAGAAAGAATCTGGTCTCTGACAGATTTCTCACCACAGAGACAGTATACCCCGGGAAGGAAAACTTTAATCTGTACTCGGTCTCTTCGTGGTCTCGATACTTTCGCTCCTCTTCCTTCTTTCTAGGGGACCCCTCTCTGAGGAGGTCTTTCCCATGATGAAAGGATTGCTATTGCGCGACAGGGCTAATAATCACTTGCGACCGGCTACTTGAGACTCGTTTTGGGCAGATGTGCATATGTATGCCGTGTATATCTATATAGGTGTGTGTGTGTGGTCGCTCGCTACTTGTAAGTGTTTTTTTTAAAATCATATGTACACAAGTTATTTTAATATTAACTAATTTTCTTAATTTTTGATATTGTGGCTGTTAAAAACCTTTATCGATACCTTGTATTATATAAAAATAGGTCCTAACTTATAACTAATAACTCTGAATGCGATGCAATCAAATACACGTCCATTATCAAATCCATGTGCAAAAATTATCTATATCCAAAATATATAAATAAAAAAAATATTAGTGACATCTATGGAATAATTTAATAAATATTTTTTTTAATTATCCAATCGTCAAACCATATATTTTTCATAATCAAAATTTGAATAAATCGATTATCAAAAATCAAATAATTCTAATCCTATCATTTTATATTTTAATAAAATGTTATAATTATAAATCGTAATATTATCAAAGCAGAGTTCACAAAAAACATATTTAATAAAACTATAATTAATCCAATATTACATGCGTATTACAATACTTGTCTATAAAAAACAATTCATATTAATAATTTTAAACTATCACAGATTTTTATTAAAATATATATGTTAAACATCTTCATGGAATGCATACAAACTTAAATAAATCATCAATAAATTATTTTTCAATATATTTCAATACGTTAGAGCTGTCGGCAATGGCGAAATGTCGAGCTCTTCGTCTACCGAGAAGAGCGGCAATAGCTCCGGTTAGAAGGATGAGGCTGACGCCGAATATAGCGACGATCCAAGCCGGCGGACCTAGTGTTAGAACCTCTTCAAGATCCACGATGCTGCTGCTGATCATCGTCAGTGGTTGAAGAATTTTTACGACGGGTTCGCAGCCTGATTCTCTGACGTATTTAGCCCACGTTCTATTGACGCTGATCTTGTTTTGCGGTTTTGCATAAGGTCTTCTGCCGACCACCGATCGATTGGCGCTGATGGTCTCACGCATTTGCACCTCGTCGCCGTAATAACATAGGAGACTCTTCTTGCGTTTGGATCCTTTTAGCGTGAAGTCATCTGGCGATGTTTTTGATCCGACTAATAGGCTTAGATCGCCTTTGACCATTGCAGCCCAATCCCACATCTCTGCAATGCTGCAATCGCATCTCCATGGATTACCTACCAATCGTAATGATTTAATTTTCGGATTTCTGACGAAGACATGCGGAGTTAGTGTTGTTAGGTTATTGTTGCCTAAATCTAGTTGCTCTAGTTTAGGCAGAAGCTGTAAAAATTTTAAACTTCCCGTTTGCGAGCTGAATTGATTTCCTGCTAGATTTAAATGAGTAATATTTTCTGTTCTTTTGAACGAATTGTCCGGAAGGAATGTCAGATTGCAAGCGCTCAGGTCAAGAATTTTAATTTTCAACAGTTGTACGGGTAATAATGGCTTTTCTTTCGTGACAATCAAAGGATTGCCGGCCAATTTCAGTTCTTTCAATTCGCCGTACGTAACATTGTCGAAGAATAGTGTCGCGTTCAAAGGACGATTCAGATCGCAATAATTCAATTCTAAGGATTCCAACTGGGTGAGGTTGCCGAATAGACCCGCCTCCAGTGAATGGAGCTTATTCCCAGACAGAACTAATCGTTTCATGGACGTCATCTTGGAGAACGTTCTCGCTCCTATGTGCGATAAATTGCTAAATCCCATATTCAAATATTTAAGCTTGTCTAGAGGAGCCAGGATTTTGATGAAAGCATCGTTCAACGGATTGTGCGAAATATCCAGCTCTTCCAGTTGCTTGAGCGCAACGAAGCTATTCGGCAATTGTTTCAATCCGCATTTGCTCAAAAACAATCTCTCGAGACTGGAGAGCGGCTCCAGGGCCATCTGTAAATCGGTCACATACAGCGGATTGCCAGAAAGATTCAGCGTCTTCAATCTTGTCGCATTCGCGAATGCATCCTCCGACAGCGGCCCAGTCAGATGGCAATTGGACAAATCTAGCATATCTAAATGATGCAAATTGCTGCCCAATGTCAAAGCCACATCGAGATCGGTCAAATCATTATTAGCCAAAATCAACGATCGCAACCACGTCGAATTCATAAAAGAATCCTCTGGCAAGCTCGTAATCTTCGAATCTCTCAAATCCAAATGTTCCAAATGATGCAGAGTACCGAGAACCATGACCCAATCGATATCAACAAGATGATTCTTTGATAATTCTAATTTTTTCAATATTTCTAAGTATACAAACGTATTATCAGATATATGCGATAGATTGCAATCGTTCAACAGCAACGTTTCTAAATTTGATAAATAATCAAACACGCTGTTGTCCAATGTTTTCAATGAATTCCCTGATAGGTCCAACGTATGGAGAGACGTGAGGTTTGCAAAAAAATCTATAGATAGTTCAGTCAAATTGCAATAGCTGATATCGAGATATTGCAATGATTTGGATATCAGGAATGGTCCTTCGATGGCTCTAAAATTATTTTCTTGTAGTTCGAGTGTTAGAAGACCTGGACAATCTCTGCAATTAATTAAAAACATATTTATCAACCAATTAATTAATATATGTTAATAAAAAACTATATATATAATTAATTAACAGAAATGCGCATTGTTGGTTTTTATTGTCGTTTTAAGTCGCGTTTTTTAACAGCTCTGGTTTCGTTGGCATTTAAAATAAAGACGAAGCAAAATAGCGATTATTATGAAGAAAAAATCATTTTTTTAAATGGATTTATATTAAAATATATATTTTTTTTATTATATAGAGAAATATATTAAGCAAAAATATTACTTTTATCATTAATGAAGATAATATGTATTCATACTATTATTTAATATATTCAAGATTTTTTCTACGTCACTTTTGTTTTTTAGACGTTAGATTAAAGTCAACCTGATTGATTGTTTAACCAAACGTTCTTGGAGAAACGTTTTAAAAATGCTGAGAAAAGTTAGCATAATATGACGTCGATTTTTAAAAAAGCCAACTCTTAACAAAAAAAAATTCAAAAAATACGCGATATTTTTTTCACTCGCATCCGGTACGATGTGCCAAGTGCGAGTGAAACGTGCGAGTGACATGTTCTGCGAGAGCTAAGTCTGCGGTGAGACATGAGGTAAAAAAATCCAAAATATCGAATAAATCATATTTTATTTCTTAAAATAAAAAAAAATCAAAATAGATATTGATAAAAAAAAATCATTATTTATCTTGACTTAAAATGTTTGGGGTATCTCAGATACCCCCTTCGGATGACACGGTTGTATACGAAACACCGTGACGGATGTGTTAAAACAAGATTAGTTATTTTTTTGGATTTCGATTAGCTAAATTTCAATTTATTTATTCTTAATGATTTATAGATCTTCATTATACGTAGACGAAGATCTGAGGAATGATGTATATAGTCAACCCTCTTATAGCACTATGATAAGGCCGACGCTATAGAAATCTAGGCACCCATTAAATTTAGTGTTCGGTCATTTTAATTGTACTTTGTAAATTTAGCGAAATCAATACATTATAGGAGGGACTGCCGAACACGCCGCTCTATATCAGGTAGCGCTATAGGAGGGTTGACTATGTATCTATAATTATATCAATAATGATACTTAGCTACCCAGACTAGCTATGAATTATCATAGTGTAATAATGAAAAATTATAAGCGACAAATTTTACTAAAATATGATACAGGTTTTTTAGGTCAAATAAACCCTATTGCAAATCAAATTGACCCCTTTTCAATAGACATTTCAATAGAAAATTGGTCTATTTGATTTTCAAATAGGTGTATTTGATTTACAAAAGGTTGTATTTGACGTAAAAATCTGTTTTATTTTTTTTAATAAAATTTGAAGAAAATACATAATTTTCAACAAAAAAAAGGTTTTTCACCTTTTAAAAAAGAAATTTTAAAACTTTCTTGCAGAAAGTTTACACCTGATTCCACAGAAGTCTAGCTCCACATTTTGCGAGGTTTTCGAATCCCGAAAAAATCTCTTGTATCATAAATGGAATTTAAAAAACTGAAACACCCCAAATTATGTTTAAATATTTATGAAAATATGAAAAAATGTAGGAACTTTCTTTCATTGGGAGATTTCTCCTAATTTATTAAACTAAATTATTTAATTAAAAGGTTCTAAAATTAATATACTGACAAAAGTTATAACTACAAACAATCAATATTGAAAATATTTATATTTGTGTTTCATAATTAAATCTTTAATCCAAACTAAAAAGGCATAAAACCCTAATTTAATAAAAAAAAACATTTTGCGTCCGCGATAGTAAATAAAATTATAATGATTAAATACTTTATAGACAATTCTATAGGTATTCGGGGCTCTCAACTTTCCTGAAACTCGAAATATCATAAATATTATTATGTTTAAAGCAAATACTTCATATTAAAAAATATATCCAAAGGTCAATTTTCCGCATTACTCCATTTAAAAAAAAATTCAGAAGTGTAAACTGAATTATTATAAATATTTTTTATCCTGTTATTTACCTAAAAACTATGAGGAAGGTTATTGTTCTATTGTGAAAAATTTTTTTGGTTAGTTAAAATTATTAAGAGCTATGTAGGAAATTTATTCAGAGAGCGCAAACTGAACAATCTCGTATATAAATGAAACTTAAGATTGAGATCCGACATCAACATATAAGCAGTTTCATAGTGAAACAAGTTATACTACTCACCCAAACGTATCAGGTTCAAAGGACTGAATTTGATTAGCAGATAGATCCACATCGATCAAATAATCCAACCCTCTGAAAGCCTCCCTCTCGATCTTCGTCAGCTTATTATGCGCCAACTGAAGCCGTCTCATTTTTATATGCTTCGTGAATCTCCTCAACTGGTCGACATTATTTCCATTCATGTCCAGAATATAAACGTTATGACTTAGCTCGTCATACGGTATTTCAGTCAGATTGCTCTCAGAGCAATCTGTGACCCAATTAATTCTGAAATAGTGGCAGTCGCACTCGTCTGGACACTCCAGCTCGAAATTGTCGGCGTTGTACGGAATCGCAAACGTGGAGAGCCACACGAGCATCCATATCGAATTCCTCATTTCGGCAGATAGATCAATTTCCTTTGTAATCAATATGCTGATGCTGCGGCTGAACCAGTAACCATGAGCTGCAATTATAACGTCGCTATTAATACACACAGATCTATTTTTCGCAAGTGCAACATTTCCATGACGTATTTTGCAACATATTATTTTTTTTTTTATAATGGCAACCCTCAAATATTGCGCAATCACGTCATTAAAATTGAGAACATGACCGGTTGCATGTAACTAATTGAATAATTCGTATTTAGTTCAATGCTTTTCATTACGCACCGCTGCTCGATGTTTGATTTAACGGATATATAAAATGAAAATAAATTTAATTTAATTGCTATTATGTTTTTTTTTATATTGACAACCCTGATCTTGTTGGCCAAGTGTTTCAGCGCTTTCGCTTGGCCATTGGACAAACGCTGAATTGATGACCATGACCGACAATGGGACGGCACAATAATTCAATTAGCCACTTTGCACAACAAAATATTTACTATAGCAATGATATATTTCACGTGTCGATTCTGCTGTTACATAACACAAACGTCAACAGATTTATTTTTTCAAATGAAAGTACGGCGCGGTCTAAAGAACTTTTTATCCGGCTATAATCAATTTGTTTTTCGTATTTAATAACATTTTTTTATTTTTCGAGAAATGAAAAAAAAACATTCGTATTCATATTCGCCGGAAATGTGACATCTTTCTATTTCTGGGGATAAAATAACATGAAAGGACGACGTTTTGCCAACGTTGGGGAGAGAAAGACAAGGAATACATTAAAAGAAACAAGATAAATATTGATGAAAACATAAAATGCCGTTGATTTATGGTGTTGAAAAAGTATTTACGGTTAATATGACTGAAGCTGGAGATCAATGGAATGTAAATATTGTACAAGTCTTCTATTTCCTTCCCTTCATAAAATCTTTTTATCGTGAGCTGGACAAGTATAAACCTTAAACAACGTCTTCCACTTGCCCTTCCATGATAGGCTCCAAAAGATAGGTCGGTTTGATAGAACCACGTTTCAAATGCTTTCAGACGCTTCTTGTTTCATGACAATAAGTATAAGATTTTGCATGAAAGAGATTGGACAAGGAAAAGGAGACCAAGTCTGCGTAGTTGGACTGTGTACAGATGGACACTGCATCATTGATGATGGAGCGATGTGGCGGCAAGCCGGATAAAATGGAGAAGGGTTTTTGATGAGGCTCTACAATAGGGCTCTTGCACCTATGATGAATGAATGAAGCACAAGATTACTGTAACAAGAATGGTACTCCAAAATATGATAATCTATACAGAACCTAAATGAAAATAGACTTTGAAGATCTTTGAATTTGGGAGTTTGTGAAAGATTTTCGGTACAAAAAAGCAATAGATAATAAAGACAGCGGCTACAAAATAGAGCCACAGCTCCTACGAAAAGGTTAAAAAAATCCTATTCTATTATATTCGTGTTAAGACACGGAGATAAAAGCAACTGACGTTCACGAAAAAAATGGTTAGGTTCGTTGAAAGAAGACATATCCAATGTGGGATTGGATATGTCTCCTTACAATTATGATGATGACTTGTGATTTTATCCCATCCTAAGATACAGTGCCGAAAAGTAATACTAGTAATACATCTCTGTTTCTTCGCAGACTTTTGGGCCACATTAATTTTAAGGCTAAGCTGAAAAAGTTTAGCCTAGTTGAATCTTCGAGCTGTTGGTCGAGTTGGTGTCGGTTCGTCTGTCAGGATTACAGTCACGTTCTGTGGCTTCCGATGTGGCATTTTCCCTACGGATCTCCCGGTGGAGGGACCAATCAGACACATGGACTTGGTCAGCAATTTAATTTGGTACAGGGCATTTGCTCACTTTGCATCGACTTTTGGAGAATTGTGCAAAGCCACTCTTCCTCTCCCTTGTCCCTTTTCTTGAACAATTTAGTTCCATTTTGAAATCACGCGTTTCAAGAAAAGACCTGATTGTATTGCACCGATTGAACCGACTCCAAACTGGAATATGTAGTGTGGGTGGACGGTAAGGAATGGAACTGTGTCGGGTCGGTCTGACATAACTTCATCTTGGGTAGAAAAGTAGTAATACATCATCATTTGCCAGCCACGAGCCATTAGCTCACTAAGCGTTTGAACCTTTGCAAACTCGAATGACATTCGAGGTCAAGGAAGTCTGGGTCTCACAAGGGCGTGAATACTCACTCCCCTTTAACGTCCATACCGCGGTGGTCCAACGCGTCGTGGAATGCTGTTTTTTTGTAAGAGGTTTCCTTCTGTTTGCCTTTACTAGCATTGGATGTGTATCTTCTACCATTTTTAGCATCGGATTTTATCCTCCACATTGTGTCCAGATAAGTAAGAGAGCGTTTGTTTTGGTATTAGCTCTCATCTTCTCTAAGCAATCTAACATAATAGCAATGCTTTCATCATGGAAAAGACATTTGTAAAAAGGAATATGGTAAGAAGGGACTAAAGTTACGAATCTAAGATGTTTATCGCTCTTTATTTTTTTAGGGTTTTCCTTCCCAGGCCATAATCGTTATACTATTGGGAAAATAGTTCAAAACCAGATATAATTATTGATAGATTACGTTGCTAAAAATTAGTAAAAGTTAACTAAGAAATAGTCAATGCAGTTTTGGAGACTGATTGTGAAGAAGGCAAATTCCCATCCTATTTTTTTTTATGTCGTAGAGTAATTATTAGTAATACAGGCGGACCTCGACTTTCGCACATGATTGGTTCCTGAAAATGTGTGCGAAAGTTAAATGTTCGAAAGTAGAGGGATGTAAAAAACACCAAAAATTGTACATAACCATGTACATATACTAATATGCACTAAGTACATATTAAATAAAAAAAATATATTCTTTAATTAACTTGTCAAGGGTTAGTTGTATTTTACTTTTTTTTTTTTTCTTTTCTTTATAAAGAGTTCTGTAACATACAGTACTATTATGGATCGCCCTACGCGCTTGAGATTCTCCATTGGGATCACATTCTTCCATAATATTCAAAAATGTCTCGAGATGCGTAAAAGATTTTTTTATTTTTAAGGTTTTGATGATTTCTTCTGGTTCTTCTTCCTCACTTTCAATTAGTATACTATTTCTCTTGTCGGTCCATTAGAAATTCATTAGTCAAGGGTTCAGAATGAGATCTCAACTATCTCTATTAACATATTCACTTTCGTTAAGTTTAGAAGTTTTATGACCAGGGGCAACTGATTCGTCTTTGATAAGAATGTACGATTAGGATCTTCCAAAATAAACCAGTCTCATCTACATTGAATAGTTGACTAGAGGTATATTCTTCATCTTCTTCACACAATTTTGGACAATGGCGAAATAAAGGCCTTGCATATCTTCATCCGCATCAGATGATTCTCCAGTGAATTTAATATTGTGTAAAGAATTCCTGGTTTTAAAATTTGAAAACCAGCCGTTACTTGCATGAAACACTATGTTAGAATATTCGTTTAGTCTAGCCTTCCAATCATTATGCAAACTAAGAGCCTTAGCTTGAATCATTGAAGTACTTAGAAGGATGTTTTCTTGATTTTGATTACTTATCCAATAAGACAAAGATTTCTCCATTTCATCCATCACTATGCCGTGCCTTTTGGAAACATTTTTTGAAAAAAACGATTTTTCGAAAATGTGCGAAATAGCGAATTGTTCGAAAGTCGAATGTGCGAAAGTTGAGGTCCGCCTGTACTATGTATAAGTTTAGAGATTATTGTTATAAAAAAACCCTTCTAAAACACAAATCCTCAAGCAAGAATTCAACAATTCTTCGCTCCCTGGATGAATAAATACCAAAGGAAAACCAAGGATTCTCAAAAAACTCTAATTCTGATTAGCAATTGATAATATATTCGTTTGTATACAAATCGCTATATTGTTGGCCTATAAATGATAATAGTTTACCATACAATAAAGGTGATTAAATTAAAAAAATATAATGCATATTAATCGTGAATTTGCGACACGTGTTAGTCACAAATGTCATAAAAGAGTTATTGTTATGAGTTATTGCGTATTTTTCTGTATTTCAAATGCACTGCCCTATATTTGTACACGAGTTTTTATTAAAAAAAAAATATCACCATTCTATACAATTTTGCATAATACTTATAAATCATCAGAGTAAACTAAGATCATATATCTATAAGATAATATTGCTAATAAAGATCTATTTAATATGTGTTCGTCAATATTATTCAATGACCGTGTAACGCATGCCGGTATCATCACAGAGGTCCATCATTTGTCTCAAAGTACTCAAGAACGTCCTTTTGTATAGGCAATTGAATAAAGGCACACCTACTGACTACTGACTGATCACATAAACGGTGTGACGTGATCTATTGCATTCGTTTCTAGTAACACAGGGGCATCCGATTGGATACGTGATCAAAAAATTCGCCAAGATATCATGAAAATGTCACCGATGTGCCAAGGCAATAGGAAAACGCGAATTTTCTGCACGTGTCCACGGAAAAGGCACGTAACCGTAGACCACAGCTGGCTCGTTCAATATCGCTCTTTAATTTTGTCACAACTGCATTTGATTCATAGAAAACATTTCTGATATAATTCTTTAGACAATTCTATTATATCCCATAACAATCCGATATATCGAAGTAACATTTATGTCAAAATTAATTGCTTATTTTACACATGGACTCAATAAAATGTAAAATTATTTATTACCAAGTAAGCAATAGCAAAGTACACTAACAACTAAGGTCACATTCTGGCGATTCAACACTAAAACATATAGTTTATTTTTTTTACATAAATCTACGAAATCTGCAAAATGTTAATATCATTTATAACGATACATTATGAATGTAACAACAATATTTACTAATAAATATTTTATTATGCAGACGTTTGGAATAGAAATCTACTCATAGCTTATCTACTCTGATATTTTTAATGCTTTTTTAATATGTTTTTTACTAACCAATTCATTTGAAATGTCTCGCAGATATTAATTTCCTGTATTATATTCTCGTACCACAATATAATCCAGAAACTGGTATGCACGTGCGCTCACTTGGCACTGGTTGAATGCGCTTTAGTAAGCAATGCCGAGGCACTAACTTGTTTATAATTTCATTACAAAATACATTACGCATATGGCAACACTGTCGCATCTAACGAAAATAAAACAATATTTAAAAGAGGGTATAATAATTAATACAATACCTAATTTTAATCACTATAAAGCAAATATTTTTATCAATATTTTAATAATGATAAATAATAATTTAAAAAATTATCTGATTTATAATTTAAATATTACAAATATATTATATCTTAATAATTAATTCAATAAAATACATTCAAAATTGTAATAACATACTAATATATAACTATAAAATATGTAAATTAAATATAAACTATAACAGTATTATCGTTGAATAATTATCGTAAAATAGGGGTATGTCGTCAGTGTTGCTACACGGCGTACGCATTTATTTTTACGTGTGGCAACACAGTGCGGCTTACTGTCGCAGTTGTCAATTGTCTGCTTGTGTTGTTCCGGTATCTGAAAATATGGCTGAGGGAGTCGATGTTGATTTGGAGAACTGCGATGAAAAATTAACAGAAATTTTCGATAAGGCACTAGACATCTACGATGATCTTTTGGAAAAACGTTATCGCCAAAATGACGCTGATTTGGAGGTTTGTACATACATAACCTAATAATTGACATTCAATGAATACCATTTTAAATATGAGTAGTTAGTCGCATTAAACAATGCCATGCTGATTGAATTCAGATAACTTGATTTTAATTAATTTATATTGATACTAGATTAACGTAAATTGTGTAATTACAGGGAGATGTAAAAAAATGTATGGAACAATTCGAACTGGCAACCAGATTAGTTTCTGCAGCATCGCTCTTCAGTTCAAACGAAACTGTAGATGAAATATCAACCGAATCGTTGAAGTATTTACTTCTACCTGCGTTCTTAGGTCAGCTGGCTCTCCGATTAATATCGGGATCAAGACAAGATATCATAGAAGTTGCACAAATATATCTAAGGTTCAATAATTCATATTTCATTCAATAAAATGCCATATATTATATAATAATAATATAATTACATGGTTATTACAGAGATTTCATACAAAGATGTAAAGATTATAATATTACCGAAGTTAATATACCTCTACACGAAGACGAAGGGGGTGCTAATCACACTGCGGAAGCTTTAATTTATGTCGGCGTATGTAATTCCTTATATAACAACATAATTTAATATTGCGATTGTGATTTATATATTTTATATTAAATAAAGGTTACGACTCGCGAAGAAAAGATTAAGAAATACAATGAAAAACAAGCACTTTCCAAAAAAGTGAACTCATTAAAAGCAGTATCGAAATCGGAAAGCATAGACGAAAGCAGTAAACGCGAATATTATTTATCTTTGCTTCAACTGCAGATTGTGCAATCTATCGAAGAACTTGATTTCATTAAAGCGGAAATGCCGCTAGTTAAAATGATGGAAGCCGCAAAAATTGGTAAGATTATACTTTAAATTATTTATTTTATTTAATAGGATTATTTAATATTTATTAATTATAATTATAGAGAAGGCAGAGGGTTCTCCGAAACCGAAAAAAGAGAAACCGCCTCCGCTCAGGCCGTTTATAATAACGAAAAATGATGTACAAAAAGCAATATACGGTCTCGGTTATCCAGCCGTTCCTGTATATACGGTGGAAGAATTCTATGAACAAAGAGTTCAAGATGGAAGGTATTAAACATATTTATATAATTATGTCCATTTTTTTTTATTAATAATTTATTGTTACATTTTAGTTTCCCCGGTCCGCAATCTAAATCATCTACAAGTTCTGCTTCAGCGCAGGCACATTCGAAAGAAGAAGCAGAAGAATTGGAAAATGAAAATAAAGTATGTTTTCATTAAGTATAATATTTAAAGGCAAATTAACTAACATACTCAACTGTATGAATTTTGGACGATCCGAAATGCCCCACAATAATTTATTCATTATTTTCTTCGATAGGATTCTCTTCCTTCAAAAGCCTACAATTACTCGATAAAATCTTACACTAACAAAATGGTAAAGGATATAATTTCAATGTCAAAAATAACCAAGAGAAAGAAATCTCTTCATAAAAAATCGCATACCTTGATATGGACACAATAGGGCAGCTCTCACCCCATTATGAGAACCAAGCTCCTTCTAGACTTGCGTTTGAGAGTCTAGAAGGCCCGGCCCATTCATTCGCTCAGTGATCAAATGTCTCGTTTTTGGCGATGATAATTTATTTATTTGACCTAGATGGATGGATGGCATAACAGAAAGTTACCGAAGCGCCATTCACCCATATAAAGATTCTAAAGATGCAACGGGAATGAGTCTCATACATATATTCCCTCCAATATCAAACCAAACACTGGTTAATTTGTTTATATTATTTCAGTTGGATTGAAATTTACATTATTTGTTTTATAATTATTTATTCAACGCAGAATAGATGGCATTAAATTAATTAATTCGAACGTACCAAACTACCTACGTAAATATTTTTATAAAACCATACCCCCTGGCCAGTGTTTTAAGAATTCCCTGAATTCATAGTTATCTTCGGACACCTATCCGACTACTAACTTAGCTCAGATGCTTTTAACTCGCATTATCAAAATTATTTGCATCTTACCTGCAAGCCATAACACTGGTTTATATACATCATAAATGCGTGTATATATGAGACACCCACTCGCTAAGGGCCTTACCAGACTCGAATGGTAATGTGCTGTTTTTTGGAAGGTTTTCCCTCTCTTGCCTATTGCTGGCATTGGACGTTGTTATCTTCTGGCACTGTTGGTATTGAATTTTACCCTCCCGACTGTCCAGGCAAGTAGGAGGGGATTTGCCTCGCTTTTCGTTTTCATCTTCTCTAAGGGTTACCTGTATTTAACAAATCCCGAGTGAGTATTGATTTTGTTGAGCAATAACAATACTTTCATAATGGGAAAGAGCTTCTCAAAGAGATGAAGTAGAAGAGAGAAAGTATTGAAACTAGACCGTTAATCAGCCATCAGCTAAGGGTTTTCCTTCTCAGAGCATACTGATTCTGTGGTGAGAAATCCTTATATAGAGGGGTTAAGCCACAGAATTTGTAAAAGCCCATTCATTCAGCACTGAGTGTATAATGGCTGGCAAATGAGGAGTGTTAATTATAACGTATTTTTTATATTTTAAGGAAAAACTATTGGATGACGACGATCCTGTTGCGATTAAGAGGGCCCGTGAAATGGATGAATTTAAAGACGATCATAAAAGGGGAGAAGGCAACCGTTACAACAGGAGCTAGACATTATCTTACTACGTATTAATCGAATATTTTAAAAATGTATTTTATCATTTCATACATGGTATTTAACACACATAATCAATAAAACAAAATTAAGTAATCCCACCGATATACGCTTTCAATTTGAACACTTATAAACTGTTATTATTGTTATCTAAATCTATATTAACACTTTACCAACCTTTTATTTTTTATCTTGTATTTATGCCTCGAAATTTATGAAAGAGGTTGCGTAAATCAATAATAAATAATTCAGTGTAAAAACGTGCGGTCGGTAAAGTGTAAATACCTGTAATAATATATCAATGATTGAATCTCAAAATCATTTAAATTAACACGTGCCTAATAGTCTTCAGCTATATTATAATTGATACCAGTATCTGAAGAGTACAATCAGCCTTTATATGTATAAAAATTTCATAGATATTAAAGTTTCAACCAAATCAAACTCCTTTCTACGTTAAAATGTATTAAACAGCATCATTGCCCGATTTTCTAGTCAAACTTTTCGGACTAGATCAAATTATTGGACTTAATATAATTGATAAAAATGATATGAAGTTGGGATTCACAATTTTCTTAGATTTGTAGATTCTAAAAACCTCCCCTAATACATAATCAGTCAAATTACTCACTCTCGCTATACAATATATTATTTCTTTTTCGTAATCTTTTTTTGTAGTTTTTATTTATCTTAGTCCACATAATTCTATCTACTACAATATCCACCGCTCATACTTAGTACTTGTCTATTAAATCTGTAATTATTAACTCTCAACTGATATAATGGCTATAATATAAAAAGCTATAAAAATATTTCTTCACACGTAATTAATATATAAACAATCAATTTTATTTATTTATTTTATGTCATCATGTCAATGGCTCATTCCTAAGAAGCATGTTATCGAATAATGTCCAACAGAACTATCCCACTAGTAACTAATTCAACGGCATTGTGTGGCTGAGACGAAATATGTTAGAAGGGAACGGCAACAAAACAAACGGCGGCCATTGCTAAAAAAATCAATAAAATGACGAGAAGAAATGTTATACCTCAGTTTGTTAAGAGGGTTCACTGAAATTTGTAAATGAGATAACTTGAGTAAATAAAATCACTTCTCACTTCTCTAAAAGCAAACCTCTTTGAGAAGTGAGTTCACTTGAAAAATGGTGGTGGGGATGGGATTTTCATTAGCAAACCTTCAGTAAAGATGTGAAGTTTCGACATTAATATTTTCAAACACAATTAACGTCACGGCGGCTCGAAAACAACCGTGTCGTCCGAGGGGGGTCTTTCAGAACCCTCAAGCATTTCAAGTCAAAGTATTGATGAATTCCTCATTAATATCTTGACATTCTTTAAAAAAAAAATATTCTAAGAATAAAAATAGTTATTCATAATATGCTTCATAATTTGGTCGATATTTACGGATTTTTGGCTAATCCAGTACGACGCGTAATTGACAGAAGCGCGGGTAATCTGGCCGCATACTGAAGGCACCCATGACTGGAGCACTCACCCAGCTGCAGTGTCAATCGTACGTTTCACTCGCACTTGTTACATCGTACCGAATGTGAGCGAGAAAAAACATCGCGCCCGTGTCAACAAAAACGAATATTGTTTTTTTTCGCGATTGCTGACAATTATTATTTATAATATTCATTCTTTAGACTTTTTAGACAAATATAAAAAGTTTAGTACATGTTTATTTATTTATTTATTTATTTAAGTGGCATATTAACCCTGAGGCGGGTCTTTGCCACCTGGAGGACACCTCCGTCTCAGTCATGATGTCATGACTGTAGACAGACGTTCTCCAGGTTATCTTGGCTCTTCGAATACCAGACAGGTCGCCAGCCAAAGCCCGGGAACCGAGCCGTCGCGTGTGAATTGTAACAATATGGCCAATTCGTATTTAATTCACGGTCTGCTCGGGTGCTACGGGCACCTCCTGTAGCACACACGTCACTGAACTGGCCTGGATAGCGGCCTGGCTCCTCATAGCTCCGTAGAATCCACGAAACTATGATTGTGCCCAACCGCTATTGCCGCCACGTCTGATTCCGACACACGACAACACTAGACTTCATGTAGGATATATATTTAAGTTTTTCGAGAAAAATCAAAAACTTGGGGTCTTCTATAGACCCCATATTTTTCATTCAAAAACTTATTAAAAATAGGTCTAAAAAAAGTAACGCTTGGGTCAATTAAAAAGCTTTCTTAGATCAGTGCTTGACCGCGGGTTATGGTTCGCCACCACCGTCTTATCCTAATTTGCTAATGCGCGAAGATTCCGGAATTATTTCTAGGGATACTAATAAGAGACTTATTATGCCAATTACGTCTATCCAGTTTTTATCATTATGGTCTTGTCCTTCCTAAGACGTTTTGAAGCGTAACCCAGACAACATTTCAAGTATGTATGCAACAGGATAACAGACTCTACGCAACAAGAATATCTATATATCTAATTCTAATATTTCCGGATGGGAAGGGGGATGCTTTCGGCAACGAGGCATATCTGTATTTTAACCATTCTTAGGATTAACCACGTATAGGTATGTATAAACACTTCTTAATGGCTCTGTCATCAGTAATTGGTGTAGAGACGCGACTATCCCGGGCTTAGTAGACCCGGCTTCCTAGCCATCCAAAGCAAATGCCGGGATAGTACCTGGAGTCGTTTTCCACCACATTATCACTCCCTACAAACTCGCCCCGTCCTTCAGGTCCCAGGCCGTAGTGGCAACGAGGAAACTCGTTCGGATGGAAGCAGTACCGAAGCGGCTGTTTTAGACTATCGCTAAGGCGTGCGATGTTAGTCTGCCAGGCAACTAGTGGATCAACCTGCACCAGGATTACGTAGCTAACTAATGTTATTAATGTTATTTGTTATTCCAGCACGCGAAGGGGCCAATGAAGTAAAGAAGCCATACGAATCATCATCATCAACACATATTGATGATTAAGCGCGTTCCAGAAATGAAGGTAAATCATCTGCACTAGCCTCAACCAAGAAGTCAACACCAGTAGACACGAGGAAAGAACTGCAAAATTATATATTTTTATCAATTAATAATAAATGTGCCTCATACATCATATTGATTCGAGCTCATAGAATATGGCCAATATCGCAACAAGAGTCACATTTTGTCATTGCGTATGCATACAGAAACACAGTACGATGACGGATGAAAGTAAAAATAGCAAAAGCAGATTATTTATCCCACCTTCTGATGCAACTCAATACGGCGCAGATATCATTCCGGTACACATGTCAAAGAAACGTGTTCGCAAAGAAAGTGGAACATTCAATCAATACATCAAACGATTGACTCTGCGGCCACCGTCCTGACATTTTCAGTCAATTAAAGCAGTTACGGTAACCCACATGGCGAGATCTATCATGAGCGTTTCCTAACCCACATCGGACGATGTGCGCGAATCGAATAGCAATTACTTACTACAAAGCGATTCGCTGTGATGAATTTCTCATTTTCACCGTCGCGTAATTAAGGTCTTCGCCTACGCATTTCTCCGGCAAAACCGAAAGTGTTAAGATGGTATTCAGTCAAACCGAGAATGCGGCGGTTTTGGCGACCGTTGGAAAAAGATGGTCTTATTGCACCTAGGATTCGCCTGCAGCGTGGTCGCCGTGCTCATTGGCCCGCGCTTCGTGAAAAAAGGTGGGCGTGAAGTGGTGAGACCTTTTGTTTGTTCAGGGATGAGACTGGTCGGACGCATCAGGTGCATTGTTTGGACACGCCGTGTGTACGTCGATCAAATACCAGAAAGTCATGATTCACCGAAGATGAAACAGAGAGCTGAATGAAGCATCAGACATGGCGATGCGGAAGGAAGACCGGCGGCGGTAAAGCTGACAGGAAGCGGTCATTTGCCATCAGGATATCCAGATGAACCATTGCACCCGCAGGTGGTATTCACGTGATCGAATATCCTGTCATTATACCAAAGTTATTATATCTAATACGTTGGTTATAATGTATTAGCAATCCATGAAGAGAGAATGAAAGAATCATAAAATATTTAGATTGAGACGTTAAACCCCACGTTTTGAGAATTAATAGAGAGATTTGTATATATCTCGCTCTTCAATACTTTGGTAAAAGTCGATGCAATTATATATTAGTTATAGCAAATCCTTTTATAAAAGTCATGTACACATCAAATTATAGTTTAATGGCTTTTCTAAAGAGATTTAACAAGCGATTGTGGCTTAGAAATAATTTAAAATAATAATACGTACGAACTGATAATGATTTCCTGGCGCGTGGGATTTGGTCATGTTTCGTTTGGTCTCGATTGGTGTCTTCAGTTTTTTTAAAGTGCACATTTCAGTTGTTTTCTAGGTCGATCTCTGGGTCTCTTATATATGGTAAACCGAAAAGTAATGACATTGTTTTTAACATGAAAAAAATATTTCAATAAGCACCCTTCCTCTTTTATAAGATGGATGCTGTAGAACTTCTAAATCCAATTCCTTGATTTTTTATCTTTGTGAATGTTGCAGTATACGTCTTTGTTTATTAACCAAAGCTTTTTTAACAGTTTCACCTTCAATCTTTCTAATGGGGCACAATAAATTTCGGCTTTAACTGTTTATACAAGTTTTAATAATTCATAATGAATTACCCCCAAAATATACACCAAGCACAGAAAAATGTCTTTTTCTAGCCGATGATGATCGAGAGATTAAAACTGATACTCCATTTGAAGAAATACATTTTTTTTCACTTAGTGTTAGTGGCGGATTTTCTGTTAGGCGCATAAGGCGGGTGCCTGGGGCCTCAAAGTGCAGTTCTCATGATTTTTTTCATAACAAAAATAATTAAAAATTTAGCAGTATTCCCTAAATTAAATTGATAAATGAATAACGCCAACTATGACTTTTTTCAGGTGCCTATCCTAACAGTCATATTTCAGACCAAATCATAATCCGCGAACTCCAGGCGTAGCTATTTTAACACTCAGAGACCAGTCCCGCGTTAGCTCGATTTTCGTAAACAGTAAACGCGGTCCCGCACTTACGCGGAGTTCATACGAACATGCTATCTAATGCACTACATATGCTTTATTTTAAAGTTTACGCCTTGACATAATTTCATTCATTGCTCTACTTTCTACCCGTTGTAAAATATATGTATATGTATTTATTTATAGTTTAGAGCTATCTTGAAATAATAGTTTATTTGGATCAAAAACTTTCCAGTACTTACACATCGACTGTAACGAATTTAGATTTTTGTTTATCCATTCAACAAATATGCTTTTATGGAGTTACGTGGTACAAACCGTCACATCCTTTATTACAAAACTAAAATTACCTACATGCTACTTAATGACTATTTGTTTTTTATCGTCTAAAATACAATAAATCATCATTTTCACAGCTCGAAATTTGTATTTCTTATCTAAATATTCTAATAATCTAATATAAGTATACTATAGGTATAATATTAGTCTTTTTACATAAATTGATGCATCGAAAACATTGCAAATTGTGTAAGGCTAGTGAAAATATTTTGAGGGGGGGGGGGGGCTTAAAATGGAATTAGGCCTGGCCCTCTCATATGCTAAATTCACCACTGCTTAGAGTTGTTGTACAGCAACCAATTTTCATCACCAGTAACAATCATTACCAGAAATTAATCAGTTTCATACCTAGACAGGAGCGTCGAATCGGTGGTTATCCTTATTTCAAGTACTGTTAGCGAAGGTTGTACGATACCTAAACCCCTTGGCTATTTTTTTACCGATCCTTTCCAAATGATCTTATACTGTTGATCGGGGATAGTAGAGATCTTGTTTGAATTCCCTTATGGTTTTGCGAGGGTTGGATTGCACCAATGAATTTAAAGCAGTATCATCCAGTTTTATAGATCTTACTGATTTTAGTTTATAGTTAGATTTTATATCACAACTTTTACATTTTTTATACATTTAAGTTCTATATATTTCTATACCTCGTTCTATACCTCTATATAGTTCTATACCTCTATATATTTCGCAGATAGTTTCGGTAGCTTCAATCTCATATCGAATAAAAATAGCATAAAAATGGGAAATGGGTCTCCTTAATTTCTGGCCTTGCAATTTTATTGAAGATAGAATAAATATAAACTGTAGACTACAAATGAAGCTACAAAATGATATCAAATATTACCTGTTTACTTGACGACAGTCGGTGACAAACAATATGTAAAAACACCACATCAAAAAAATTGTCATTACTTTTCGGTTTGTCTTATATATTTAACTCTATTTAGGGGGAACTTCGCTCGTGGTTATTTTTAATGCGCTATATCATTTTTGTTGGGCTAAATATTCTACGTTATAATTTGTATAAAGAGGGTAAAATGATGCCTGAATAAGGCTCTCCTTTTGAGGATAGGATCGCTGGATCGTTTGCCTTCAAAACCACAACTTGTACAAAATCTACTAACTGTAATACATACTAATTGTACTATATAAAAATACGTAAAATAATAGATTAGTTTCATTACTTAATCATCAACTGGGTTCCAGTTTTTATTATTTAAACTTTTATCTTATTAGGTTGAAGTCAATATACTTATGGAGAAAATAGCAGAACTATTTCCTTAATGTTCTAGTTTAAGTCATAAATTATGATATTCCATAAAAAAATATATCTATTTTTAAATAGCGCATCCGTTTAGCTGGACTCGCGATCATTTTTGTAATGAGACATCCTTCGTGTTCATTATTATAATGACCACGTTCAGCATCTCTCTTAGATTTGATAATAAACAAATTACAACTGATTTTCATTCAATGCCACGGGGCCGATCGCGCGAAAATTGCCACGGGCCGATTTAATCGGCCACCGATTTTAATTTGTTAATAATATATAAATTACATTATTTTTATCTCCTCACTGTTGACAAAACGTTGTCCTTTCATAAATTATTTTCCTATTTGTGGATGGATATAAAGAGGTTGTAGGGGGCCATGTTTGATGAATATGGAGGCTGATTTATCATAACAGAGTTGTTTTTATCAAGCAAGGTATTATTCCGCGAGTTAAAAATTATCGAATATTCTGAAAATGACAGCTAGCAATAAAGTAAGCATCCGATATGTCTACCAATGTCAAAATACGTCACGAATAATTCTTCGTGCCAAATGAACTTGCATAATCCATTTTCGACTGTTTTTTATCATAAAAAATACTCTAATATATAACAGACATATCATGGCCGTATTACTCCGTTAAATCGAGGTTTTCATCACAGAAATAATTAATGAAGAAAAATCGAGTGTGTTACATAATAATTTTTCATGAATTTCGGTAGATGGTACTTATTATTCTAGTAATAAAATAATTATATCCTAATATTTTGTAATAAAAATAATATATTGATACATTTTTAATATTACTATATAAATTATATTAATAGATTTTATTAAGAATTATACATTTCATATGAATAAAATATTTCTTAAACTGTTCCCGGATTCCATATGTTCCTTTTTTGTCTGCTCCGCTTATAAATAACGACCAATCGGGATAACTCAGTCAAAGCATTTAAATGTCAAGTAATGTCTAGGGCCGGTCCACATTTAGAAATTGTGAGAATTGCCGTAACTCGATACACCACTCGCAATTTGTCAATTTATATCGAGATTGCATCAACATGAACCTGATGAATATTCTTCTGCAATATTCTGGCCACGGCCATATTTTATATTCATAATTTGCAACAGTTTACGGTTCGTAATTAGAAAATCGATTATGTGCCCAGAACAAAAATATCACAATTTCCGGCGACATTTAAACATATCCTAAAGGTACTTGTGAAATTTGACATTCCGTATTGCACTAAGTATGCAATTATGATATTTTACGATTAATTAGAATATTAAGAAATTGTTGTATCGCAAATAATAACACGTATTGAATGCAACAATAGTCGATTACACTTGACAGTCACGGTTGAGGTGAATGAATGGTGGCGTAAAAGAGTGGCGTCGTTGTTAGATAAGCGAAAGTAATTTAATTTCCTCAATTTTGATCTTCCTGCGTCACTCAATGCCAATTTCGTAATATCCATCATTAATTTTTGGTCATTATGAAAAAAAATTGGCATAATTCTGCGGTATTGTAACAATGTGAATTTATCTCGGAACTGCAATTTTTTCGCCGGATTCAATGAGATGTAAAAATTTATAAACCATGCAATTCTTATTTATAACAATTTTCTATATGAAATTCGTATAAAGGGCATTTTTTTCTGCTTATTACAGATCGTATTATTGTGTATCATTTCTCAGTGCGAGCTTCTCTTTCTCATTTTTGACTCATTAAGTAGATTTTTCTTATTAATGACGAAGTCAACGCAGACAAATTGCATCATTATTTTAGTTTCCACGCTAAAAAAAAGGCATGTTTTCACGCTCGCTAAAGCCTGATAAATGGTTTTTTGTTGAGCAATCATAATATTACCAAGAATTCAACATAATCGTCTAGATTCAAACGAAACCAATGCCAGTTTCATCTAATAAAATCCGATGGCGTCAACCAATAACGACTCGTGTGGCGTTCGATGGACCGTGACCAACGCTCTCTCGCTATCACCACGATATGCTTCTGAGCGGCGTTCTTATCAGCAATTAGCCACGAAATACCTGACACAGTAACAGAAGAACCGTGGTAAAGATGACGGTGTTATCGGCAAGTCTCCATGGGCCACCGCCACTATCTTTATGGCCCATTGACGTCAATGCGTCCTGAGTGGCTATTAAAGGGTTTGATTGATAGGACATATGTACAGGTGTGCTACACTCGGAATCTGATAAATATTATTATATCCGTATTATAAATATATATATTCTGACACTTGACTCAATCAATAGGAATGTTCGATATTTGCATAAGCGTTTGCACACATCCCTCGATTTGTGCGATAGATAAGTATGCCGCAATATTTCGCAAATCGACGCATATGAATTAGAATTGGTTTTATTTATAAAAAAACATTGAATGGATTATATAAAATCATTCAAATGCAGTATGAAACTAATATTGCAGTACGAAGAAGAACCATGCTGGCAAACCGGTGCTACATCGGACTTAAAAAGCATCTACGATCGAGATTCCTCTCAAAAAATACCAAAGTCAAGCTCTACAATACTCTCATCAGGCCCGTCCTAACATACGGGTTTTGAATGCTGGGCTTTGATAAACCAAGATAAGCGACAATTAGATATCCTAGGGAGGAGAATTCTGAGACGAATATTTGGAGCCTAAGCAACGATGAGCTGTACCGACTATACTAAGTGGCCAGACTCCGGTGGGCCGGTCACGTATCAAGGATGCATGGTTAACAAGCCTTCATGTCCTCAGAGGAAAGGAAGTCAAAGGCTGAGGTAGTTGGACTGTGTACAAAGAGACACTGCATCATTGAAATTTACCGGAGGATGGAGCGACATGGCGGCAGGTCGGATAAAATGGAGAAGGGTGTTGGATGACGCCAGGGTTATACAATAGATACATGTATATATTTTTGTGCAAGCTGGAACAATTCTGGACCTAACCATCGTTTACCTTCTACTTTTCCCTTCGTGATGACCCGAATAAATCGATACTTTACTCTATGAATGTTTTAAACAAAATTTCCATGTAAATGAAGGTTTTTGTCAAAGCTTGACCTTTGTGAACCAGAGATGGTTAAAGTGGGAGAGAGGTTATCATTGTTTAGAAGAAGAATCAGTCCAATATTGCCCGCTGTCATCTGTTTATCTAAATCTTCCAGAAGTATAAAATCACATTGTAATTGAATGCATATATGGTTTTGTTGATTTTTGAAAATATGTATATTACATCCTGGTCCACTTAATTCTCACAGCATAATTATTTAATCTCAGCAAAAAATGAAAGCTCCAACAGTTTATCAAGGGCAAATTCCACTGCAGGCTTTCCCACAGACTATTTAACATCCGTACTATTGAACTTAAAACCATGAATTTGTTCAATCACAGAATTTTATCAACAGGTTGTGATACCAATCCCTAAATCTCACTTTTTGTCATACAATTTGCTCAACATAGTCTCTTCCAGGTCGAGTTCATCAAATTGGAAGACACCTCTTTCCACGCCATTTTGATTATCCTATAAAATGAAGTAGATTTGATATTTTTTTGATATTTTTAGGCAACCGTCTGCTTAAACATATCGAACGCTAATAAACAAGGTGTTCTAAAGAAATTTATATGCAGTTTGAATTTTTT
>JAGXCT010035822.1:0-48076 GCA_022495035.1 Philopotamus ludificatus | reverse complement strand
TTCATATTTAAATTGCAAAAGATATAAACATAAAATGTATAACTTTTCCTCCTGTGCAAAATTATGACCGTTCTGGTCAATACACTCCTGATAACAGTAAACTATTGTTCACAACCTTCAACAAATATTTCGTTTGGTGTTGTGGTGGAATTCTATCTCAATTTCGGCTTTTAATTAAGGTATTTGTGGGACCTCCTTGTCCAAGCCATATGTTTGGAAGATTCTCATCAATATATGCTTTTACTTCACTGTGGTAATGTGGGGTTGCTACGTTCTGTTGGAAATTAAATCGCGATCTTCACCAAAGTCCTTCCGAATGCGTGATAAAACAGAATCTTGCAGTAAATTCAAGTAATTGGCATCAGTGTATACATTATTTTAGGATACCCCATAGCTATTCATTAAACGGTTTTCCAAATCATAGCATTGTCCAAAAGAACGAAAAAGATCTAAAAATATTTCATCTTAAAGATATTTTTTTAGTGTTGAAAATATCCATCCAACGATCCATCGTAACAATGAAGGCAAGTTATTATTCATCTTCAAGTGAATGTAATAAAAGGATCCGATTCCATAGCGCAGACCATTTCTAAATCCAATAGCAATTCTTTGCTGTTGCTAGTACAATTCTAGTAGATCCAAGTCAAGACTCTTCTTCATCACAATATGCAGTCTTTTTCGTCTCTCGTACATATCACTGAAGACTTTTTTAAAATAGTCTTAGTTAAATACCACCATGGGAATCCCAATGGTATGTGGCCTCTGCCCATATGTATCCATCAGGATCTAAAAAAAATATCCATGTGTAGGTACGATTATTTTGTCGCTCGCCACCCTGGCATTGTGCACAAGTAGTTCTATCCTCTTAGAACCAAATCTCCTGATTATCTTCGACCTCTGAGCCTAAAAAATCTCAAGCGTTGTTCTATACATGGCCTCGTTGATACTTTCTGACCGGTCGGTTCCTCATTTTCTAAGAAATAGGGGCCGATGACTCTTATAATTGTAACTCGCTGAAGTAATTTCTTGAGATTCTAGTACTCCGATATCTGCAGTTTTCTTTTCTGTTGAAAATGGACGTCACCACTCATTATCATATTAATAAAGTTTGGATCATTTGGATCTTGAATGGAAACATTTTTAAATCTAGTTTCTAGTTTCCATCTTCTGAAGCAATGTTTTATCTATGCTTTATAGAGCAAAGCGACAAGGGTGGAGGCAGATGAATCCTCAAGAACACTCTACTGAACAGCTACAGTGATATGTCAGTACGCACATTACGCTTTGGACCTCTTCCCGGAGGAACGATGCTTGATCCAGTTCTTTGAAGTCGAGCGATTAGGTTTCGAATTAAAATGTTATTAAAATCCTATTAGCTTTACTCATTAACTAAAATTCCCTATTTGATAAAAAAAAAATCATTCTGGTTCTGCACTAATTTTTTTGGCTAAAACTTCTTTGCGCAAAGATAAGCATTCACCATGGTCTACCAATGTCAAGATGAGTCAGGGACAATTGTATCAAGACAACATAAAGAATGTGACTATTGGACTTATAAAGTCCGCGAAATTCAAACCTCGTATATAGACGGTTTCTTTTATCTTATTTATACGTGAATATAATAAGTGCTTACTGAATAAGGCATTTTACCTTCAAAGATCAATCAATGTCTGATTCCATGCATACTGATTCAGCTATTATTCATGTGTTTCTTTCACATTTCTATGCAGCTCGTTGTTCTTCAAGTTCACGGAATATATATTCCTGAGTTCCTTCATAACATTAAAACAATGTAAAATTTCACATCCAGTTTAAATATACAAAAATATTAGCTACTTCTACAATTTTATGTTTATTCGGAACATGTCGTAGAGACTTCTAATAACAGATTTTCAAATCGAATATTTTCATAAGATAATACATAATTTCATTCATCACGTGCCAGACATATTCTCATTCATTTAATTTCGAAATTCAAAATATTTGACCCTAAACACGCATATTGAGGCGTACTTTAAATATTTATTTTAAAAAAATGCGATAACAACCTTCGCCAAATTATTTGTCTACGGCCCATCGGCCGTGACTTGAGGTCATAATTCCATTCGAAAGACATTACGTGACCACTTGCTCCGAAATGGCGTTAATCATCCGCGCGAAATAATAAATATTGTTTTTTTCCATAATATTGAACTATCCCTGGTCAATCCGTTTGACCGAGAATTAGTTATTCGGTGTACAACAGCATACCATTGAGGTTGTATTAATTTACCCAAATGTTGATGGTAAACATGGAAACGGGTTTGGTGGCGGAGAGGAGTTCACTCATTTCTCCGTTTTGACAAGTCTACGTGTGTACACAATGAGAGGAGAGTACGTAATAAAAATTTCAAAATTGCTAAACGCCAGTGGTAAAAAAATAAATTCGACTATTATGCGGTTGAATAATGGTCCATTGCATGATATAACAGTGGAATTGTATGGAAATTATCTAGCTAAATGATAAAATAATAAATAATAAAAAACAACATGCAAACTCGAGACAGACAGACGTTGCTCTATTGTAAGAATGTGTGCGTTTTCTAGATCATCTCGGAATAAATCAATTGAAATCATATCTAGTTTTTCTCGGCCAAGAAAGCAATTGAATATACCGATCTTCCATATTTTTAACTGTCTTCGTTATGTTCCATTGTGCATTGTCTTAATGCACGAAACAATACTCATATCCAGCACTTGATGGTATAAAAATATCTCTAAGGACAACAAGGTAATGATCTTGACCTATCAACTCTTGCACAATATAATTCATCTGTTTTTAAGCCGCTAATTGTCTCGAAATAACATTGAAATAGTCTGCAATTATTATTTCTCATATTTATGATAAAAAAACCGTTTTTAAGGTAAAATATTCATTTGAGTGATTTTAAACTGCGGCCTCGTTTCAAATACGTTTTTATCTTAAGACGTGCTCCGTTGACTTGAAGAAGAAATAATCGGACGGAGTCTGGCGAACATGGAGTATGTATAAGAACTTTAAAGCTTAACAATAACTTGTTTGACTAAACAACAAAGAAATGGTTACGATTCTTCATTAATCCTTGTTCTCTTGAAGTGGGCATCCGAAATCTATTTTACTCGATGTTATGATCGTTTCTTCAATCATTTCAAGTCAAGATATTGATGAACTTTTCATCAATATATTGACATTTATTTTATAAATGGATTATTCTAAGAATAAAAATAATTATTCATTTTATGCTTTTTATGATTTTTTAATCAATCAATATGACAATGTCTCGCCGCAGACTGAGCTCTCGCAGCATGTGTCACTCGTAAATTTCACTCGTACCGGATGCGAGTGAGAAAAACATCGTGAGCGTGGCAACAACAGCGAATATATTTGTTTTTATTACTTTTTTCGCAATTGCAGACAATAAAGAAAAAATATTTTTTATAATATTTATTCATTAGTCTTTTTTAGACAAATACAAAAAGTCGAGAGTTAAGTTAAGAAGAAAGAGAGTTATTCAAGACAAATTAAATACTTGGGATCGGCATGGCTAAATTAGTATCGGACAGGGATTATTATATCTCATTTTTGAATTTTCTAGGTTAGTCTTAATATATGTGGTTTATTTTTATTAAGCAATTCAAAATCTCAGAATAAAAGCTTTGTTTTTTCACTGAATTTAATTTTGGTGATACCTAATAAATATTAAATAAGGACTATTTCGATTATTATTAAATATCAATATCAAAAGGAATATATTATAATTAAATTTCATATATTTTTTTAAAATCGACAAATTTCAATCCCAATGAGTGGAATTGAAACTTTTTATCAACGGAATTTTATCAATGGGAACGGGATGTTTTAATCAGACGTTTTATTTGTCATTAGTCCAACTCTACACATTCATTTTTTAATCTTTTCCACTCTGTGGGTTATACGTAATGGCCCAAAAGATACTTCAGCAAAAAAATTAACCACGATTTTTTTCTATTTATTTATAAAAAAAAGTATTTTATTGAATACGATATGTTTCTTATTAATTTTACCATTGAAAATCTTTTTTATATAGTCAAAAAAATTTAATTAATGAGAGTAGAACGTAGATTCTACCAAAAATATACATAGTGGATATCATCTCTAATTTTCTGTATATATATAATATTTTTTCGAGATACAAAATCATTCAACATGTATTCCAACTTCCTTTCATTCGCAGCCTATTAGGAAACTATCTATCTATCGAATCTTCACAAAACTATCCCTATTTTGACTCCTAAAATCTAATATCAGTCAATATTTCATTAAAAAAACGAAGAAAAATTCAGATATCCATAATTGAATATAATATTCCCATAATCCCATAATAAAGCCGGGCTTATGACTGGCGACCTGACCCGAATTTGAAGAGCCTAGTTAACCTGGAGGACAACCGTCGCAGTCCTGGCACCAGGGTTGAAACGGATGTGTCTTTGCTGGTGCTATTCACCCCGAATAGAAGAAACCCCGAGCCGGAGGAGATATGGTAGTGTCCTCCAGGTGGCAAAGACCCGCTTCAGGTTAGATGGCCATTTAAATATAATAATTAGATCCTATAAAACCCCTTGAATGCACTCACATCCTTTTAGTTCAATTCAATATGACATCCCTTTTAAGTAAAAAAAGAGGTCTAGCCTCTCATCCCAAGACCAAGAAAAAGAATGTAAGATTTTGATCGCAACAACATTATTTGGAAAATATTTTATTAATATGAAATTTACTTCTAAATAATAATAACATCTGTTTACATAAAAAACATCTATAATTTCTTTTTTTTAATAATATATGTTTCCTGTATAATATACAGATGAAAATATTATTAATAACTCTAACCTTTATATACAATTTTTCCATTCGATCTATTTCACCAAGCATTTTAAGAAGATTACATGTATGTAAATAGCACATAAAACCGCGTTTCTTAATTATATTTAATGCTTAAGATATGTAAAATTATATTTTAATATTATATCCTCAATTAAATACACGTATACAATAATTTTAGCCATAATTCTAGTACCACCGGATATTGCACACGCTATTTTATGTTGATGTATTATACGCATTACAGAAATTACTAATATTTACCAAAATCATAGTTTTGCCGTAATGAGCCATTAACCGGAATATTTTTTTTCTCCTTACATTCGAAAGGAATAAAAATTCGTGACTAAGAATTGCTCCATTCTGATTGCATCGACCGTTAGAAAGAAATTTGAAATTGTATGAAAAAAATGGCTCTCCATAGCACTCGCCCACAAATTCGATTATGGCAATCAATCCGAGTTTTCATGGACTGTTGGCCGCCGAGTGGTGCTCGATGGTGTCTGAACCATTGTTCAAACGATTGTCATGTGTTCCGTTGGTTAGGCATTGAAAACAATGCGACATTTGTACGTATACTGGAATACTGACCTACTGCCTGTGTTTATTTATGGGTTGACATGAAAAGCAAACAATACACGGTTTTCAGATCATAACTTCAATAGCACGTATATTGAAATAATACAATTTGAACATTTCAAGACGGGTAAATTCCATTGCTATGTAGGTCTATTATGCACCGAGCTTCGATTGTCTTGGCCGTCCATCCACTGATTGCATGAGGAATTTGCTTTCACGGGTGAGCCGAGTGTTTAACACACTAGACGCTCGTCAAAGATTAATTGTCTAAGGACGTCCATTCTAGTAACAGTGTGAGTAACTGTTTTGACGAGATGAACTGTAGGTTGATTCATGAGGTGCTCGTACAAGAAATGAGTCTACGTAGGTAGAGGTCACGGCAATGCCAAGTTCGCATTTGCATACAAAAGATGTGCGACATACGTAGCGTTCTGCAGAATTCTTTAATGGTATGTCATTGTCGACGATGCGAGATGAGAGATGGCACTCAGAGGACTGGCGGTGTTTGTTTTGCCCATTGTGCGAATCTTGAAGCCTCTCAGATGCCGGAACTAATGGAACTGGTAAATGCTTTGCTTATCAAATATCTTTGATTGATGCATACGTAAGTAGGCAAGGTAATTTATGCCACAGTTACGCTATGCTTTGATCTCAATGATGATTTTGACTAAAACTCTTGATAAATGTTTTTTTATAGAAAATAAATTAAATAATAAAAATAAGTGCGATAGAGACGCAGAAATTAAATGATTGAATAAATGCTCTTCTGCAAATTAATAAATATTAATAAGTATTTAAAAGAATGGACGTTTTTTCTAGTGACTACACTTACTAAGTGTGAGTTAAGATTAGTATTTAGTTCGATTTTGTAACCCAATTTTAGAAATTTAATACTTTATCATTTTTTGAAAAAGATTATGATATAATCAAGACAAATTATGATTTATAAAATAATCCTAAAAGTGAAAGACCTAGTAAAGTGGACGATGTCATACTGAGTGCCAAAATAGACAGTAACCCAACTTCATTGATTGAAAAAATTGTGCACAATCTCGGATACCCTGAATAGAGTGTAAATTCATCTTAAACATATCAATAAGGTGTAAAAACAGGGGAAACGCAAAAGCTAAATGAAGAGAGAAATGGAATCCCAAACACCGTTCTTGCAAAACCTTATAACTAGAGATGAATAATGAATACTTTAACCAAGAGCGCAAAAATCAATAGCTATCAAGTAGTAGTACCATCCCTCAACCCTAACTCTATAATATTTTAAGATGCTGCAGAAGATTAAAAATAAAAAAAGTATATTTTAAAAGTAATTCAGTTTGGATGGTGCGGGACTGCTCCGAATCGCAGCGTAACACAGCGACGAGAATCCCCACCTCACCCCGTTTCCGACCCGCATCCATCCAATACACGACGCTGGTAGCACTGACGAGCAGACAGCGCTCTTGCTCTACACCAGCCGGCATAACACTAAATATAAATTTAATTTATAATACTTAATCAATAGACACATATATAATAATATGTTTTCCTCAATTTGCTTGGGGGTGCTGTAGTAATCCAGTGTATATAGACGTGCCACCGTTGGATTTCGCTCCAGCTGACTTTCATCTTTTCAGATCGATGCAATATTATTTAAATTAATCTTTTTTACACATCTGACGACAATTAATTAAAATTAATAGTTTATTATTGTAAAAACAAATACAAACTTTAAAAGCATTTAGATCTAATATTTAAAAAAACGTTCTTTCTTTTGAATACTATTAATAAATATTATATAAGAAAAAACGAAAAAATATGTACATTTTTATTTTAAAGTTTTATTGGAATCTTATTATTCTCAGAATAATATATGTATTATATTTTAAAGCTATAAAAAGAATTTAACCATTTTAAGATATGGCATAATGGTAATAAAGTAAGAAAAAATATAATAAATCCAAAAATATTGACTTAAGAGAAAATATGGTAGGGATTTTCGTGAGCTTTTATCAAGTCCTTAAATCTTTCCATTCTTTTAATCACAAAAATGACTTACTTACTTATGATTAATAAATCACTGCTAAAAATTAAATTGATGATTATACCTCTTAATCATCTTCACCTTCGAAAACCTTTACTTTTGATATTTAAAAATGTATCTAGGCAAAATCTACGCAAAACGAATCGCTCAGGTTAAATCATCTTCTTCTTCGGATGCCTTGTTCGTTTTAGGACATAGACGAACTACATGTCCTTGTTTTTTTACCATATAATTATCTATTTTTGGCGAGCTGGAATAATTCTGGAGCGAATATTACGGAGCCACGACAACTTCTCTCTTGTCAAACACTGTTTATCTTCTACCTTTTCTTCCATGATGATCTGCATATATATGCCAAGAATTTCATCGATTTTCATCGACAGCTCTTGTAAAAATAAATATTGTTTAAGTATGAAACTGATACATTTTGAAAAAAAATCATTGATGATAAAGTGCTAATCATTTATAATAATCTAATAAAATCTTCTTGAACCGATAGCTATTTTTACCCCTCGATCAACAAAGGCTCTCAAAAAACTTTCCATTAGCTTTTGATGATATTATTTAGAATTGAATTACCCTTTATTAATAACTTATTTAAAATCTGATATCATGGCTATTATGCAATGATATTTGAGACGACTGAAATATTAATAATTGTATTGTGGAAAACAATCAAAGAAGAATTTTACAATGTGAAAATCCGGAAAAATGAGGTAGCTTAATTTAAAGTTTTATAAAATCCACTTTCTTCAACCGAAGTTAAACTCTCTGTATAGCATCTCTTTAATTTATAACAGCTACATAATACTATGCAATACGTCCATAATAAAGGTAAATTCTATAATCTAAATGTACTGAAACCAGGTCGATTTACGTTTATATTTTGTTTTATGTTTAACTCGCTTTTAAATAATTCTAAACGAAGCGAATTATACATTCGCCAGAGTTAAAGTATTAGTATTTTTTATGTACATAATTTATGTTGAACCTACATCTATAATATATGTGGAAATAAATATAGATGTAGGTTTACGACCGTCAAGACCGTCTGCTTTTCATCTATTCCGTTTTTCGCTAACAAGTCGATTTGCAAACTGCCGCACAACAAAACGCGGCGACACAGTTGCGAAACTTTTGCGACAGCCATTAAAAAAATCGAAACCTCAGAACCGTAACACGGATTCGGTAAACCACAGAATCGATTTAATCTACATTTTAGCATTAGCTTGTTCTTGTAATATATTGCCCGACACACTTTGCGAATGTACTTTATTGTGCGTTATTTTTTTTGTCGCCATCAATCTCAATCTCGTAATTCAATTCTGCAACGCAGTCACGAACGAGATCCGCACATCAATTCTGACATTTCCCCCCAAAAATTCTGATAGACCAGAAGACCTTGAGGTGGCTTATTTTCCAGTGACCTCGGTACATTCCTGGCTGTCGTCGGACACGAACCTGTTAAGATTTTTCGGCTGCTAGAATGTTTTATATGACGTCGGCTGCATTAATTGTCGCATTATCGATGAATAAATGGGTCTTGTGTGGTCCATCGGATGGACCGTTAGTTGGTTATACGTGATCGGTTTTTGACCGGGCCATTCATTGAGTCTGCTTACATCAGTGCTTGTCAAACCAATACATTAAATTACATAAATAAAAATATTTAACAATATAATAAATTATTGACGAGATTCTAATGCTACTGATAAAGTCTTAATTAAAATCGCTTCGACGAGCATCAAATCAGATAATATCATCAACAAGGAAGTAAAATAATATCCACATGGTGCTAAAATAATTAAAGAAATACTGAAAATATCGCAATTAATATCTGAACAACGAGATTATAGCCGCGAACAAAATAAATTACTCGAATAGAGTTTTGAAGGTAAAAATACATATTTAAGGCTTCACTTTCTATGTTTCTCTCAAATAATAGAAATGTGGAAAATGTGTTTTTCACCTATTTTCGAATATACCTTGTTTGTCAAAAACATTATTTCCTTTTGGATTGTCTTTCTATAGTATTTTCAGCAATAAAAAAAAATACTTTTCAAAATAACGCAAAAGATCTGGATGGTTAACAAGTTTAAGAAATGATTGACTGTTGATCCGAACGTTCTTGTAGAATCGCTTTAGCCATGCATAGAGGTATATTGGGGACCCCAAGTTTTTGATTTTTCTTATTAACACTCAAGAACCCGGTCCCGCGTTAGTGCGGAAATTTTCGTAAACGGTAAACACCCGCTCCCGCACTAACGCGGGTTCACACGAAACGTGTTATCTAATGCGCTACAAAAGGCTTTCTTTTAAAGTTTTAATGACTGACACAGCTCTAATCATTGCTCTGCATGCCCTTTGTAAAATATATGACATATGTATTTATTTTGGTTAAAACTATCCTTGAAATAATAGTTTATTTGGATCGAAAACTTTCCAGTACTTACACATCGACTGTAACGAATTTTAGGCGGTTTATCCATTCAACAAAATAACTTTTTTGAAATATTTATGTAATACAACCCGTCACATCTTTATTACAAAGCCAAAATCTCGCTCTACATACTACATTAAGATATCTATTTGTTTTTTATCGTCTAAAATACAATAAATCATCATTTTCACAGCTCGAAAATTTTATTTCTTATCTAAATAATCTAATAATCTAATATAAGTATACTATACGTATAATACTTCTCTTTTGGCCAAATTATCTCCAAAAGGAAATAAGTTATTAAGATTTTTTTACAGAGCCGAAAAGATGCGGGCTTGGGTCTAAGTTTCGCCTGAAAACAGCGGGTGCTTGAGTGTTTATTAACCATTGATCTTAATTGTCCGCAATTACGAAAAAAATAAAAACATCAATGTTAACGTCTGTAGCCAAGAGCGCTATGTTTTTTCTAGCTCGCATACGGTACGATGTGCTAAGTGCGAGTGAAACGTACTAGTGATACGTACCGTGAGAACTCAGTCGACTAGAAATGATGACTGTATTCTAAAAACTGCAATATCACTATAGTTAATAACAAATCTATTTTTTGTATTTTTTATTACAATATTGGAAAAAATATTTAAAAATACTTAAAGCAATTTAATTCATTCTTTGCAACAGCAACATTGCAGTGATGCGATTTTCCAGGACGACTATGTACCATGTCAGTGAATTAAATCATATTTAAATTATTTGTTCAAATGCTTAAAGATTTGTTCATCGTAATGAACCAAGGAATAATAAAATATT
Source organism: Philopotamus ludificatus (assembly GCA_022495035.1). NCBI lineage: Eukaryota > Metazoa > Arthropoda > Insecta > Trichoptera > Philopotamidae > Philopotamus > Philopotamus ludificatus. The sequence continues at coordinate 37,339 of JAGXCT010035822.1, read as the reverse complement.
GCACTTTGTTCTGAAAATAAGATCTAGCAGTAAAACCCTTACTTTGCTGATCAACATTTCTGATTTAAATTTCATTTAGAATTATTGGCATCTTTTAATGATAAGAATTAATTAAATATATAAGGCAGTATCAATAAATATTAATTTTATTGCAGAAGTATTCTTCAATGCAATAATATAGATTTTAAAGCATATCGTGTTCATTTTCATGCAATAATATTAATAAAAATAATGTTTACGTAAATTTCGTCACAATTTAAATTTTCCTAATGATTTAAAACATGTATTACTAAAGAAATCTGTGTATTAAAAAATATATTTCGATTAAATACGAATTGTAAGGTTATAAATAATATAATTTGGCTTAAGTTCGATATATGTTTTAAGCTAAAATATATTATATTAAGGTTGAACACATTTTGAGAGGCCAGTGATCGAACAGTTGATCCATCAAGCTCCATGCAGTTAACACATACTTAAATCAATCCGCTTCGTTTCGTTAATTCGAGCGGTCTCTGTTTGACTTAATGATTCAATTTATAAGCGAAGATAATTATTGATCTTGAAAAATTGTAACAGTAAAACGAAATAGGACAGACACTTCGAGAATAATAAAAATATGAATAAATGGTGCCACTATCAATTTTGGGATCGGCCGAGTCGAGTGGAAAGCCTACCACGTATCGTTCAGGTGAAAATCGGAGCGTCTGCTTTCCCCATGAAAACGGTCAGACAGTCTACGTGTGCTGAAACCACAAAACGCGGTTCGTTGACTTGTAAATTTTTGTATTATTTACTAATTGTGCACATTACACATTCGAAAGAAACATTCCGTTCCAATTAAATGTGTAACGGTATCAGTATCAGTATTTAAAAAAAAAACGATAATAATAGTAGTGGATACGTGATCAAACTATAACGCTGTGCCAAAAGATACTGACACAATAAATTGGTTTACTGATTGCCATTCTAAAGCTGTTAAACGTTTTTTAACTGTGTGTCATAATAAACGTTCGTGTTATTTAATTTCGAAATATCTCAATCGTATGCATTTCTCAGCCGATTAATTCATTCTTGCACTCGCAAATTGCATAATATATTATCATAAAATGTTACGCTAATTATCCTACTATCGAAATTTATCCATAAATTGTACTTAGACATTACTAAATGGCTAATATTTAAAAAATAGAATCAATTAGATATCTGACAAACGCATTTTTACCTTCTGTAAAACATTATTTATGAAGCTTTCAAAGTAACAAAAAATTGTAAAATAGAGTTGATCTTAAACTTTAGGATTTAAACCCTAATTTCGAATTTATACGTTAAAAAAAGTATATGCATATGAATTTACAAGTTAATTTTGATTTTTAAATACAGATTAAAACGTGCCGTTTTATTAAATTTCATCTGAAAATGACATTACACTTTTAAAAACACAGATGATATTTAATGGGAAATTTTAAATAATATTTTACCGAAATATCATTTCAAATTATTCAAAGCTAATAATTTTTAATAATAAAAATTTTCTTTATCTAATATTAAAATCAAATATCTGTGACTTGATCAATTATTAAGACAGTTATTTTAAAAAATTATGGTTGCTTTTTCAATTTTTCAAAATATAATTTAAATTTATTAAAAAAACCTATTTTATTACTTAAAAAAAAATAGTCATTTAAATGTATCTTTTTAGATAGAATATTAATTTAAATGTATATATGAAATTTGTGATATATACATAAAATAGGAAATTCCTTTAGTAAAATACAATGATAATACGAAACGCAAAATAAATCAGTATTCCTGGAATCTATTATTTTAAAAATGGTAAATCAATCTTTAACCTAGCCTTGCCGATGGGGTCTATTGAGGACCCAATTTTTTTATAAATAATCATTGTCCTTTATAGTCTCCAATTGCAAAAAAAAAACAACAATATTCGCTGCTGTTGCCACGCTCGCGATGTTTTTCTCGCTCACAATCGGTACGATGTGCCGAGTGCGAATGAAAAATGTGATTGACACTTACTTGTCATATTGATTAATTAAAAAATCCAAAATACCAGTGAAATTAAGAAGCATATAATGAATAACTATTGATTTTATTCTTAGAATAGTTCATTTTTATAAAAAAATATCAAGATATTGATAAAGAATTCTTCAATATCTTGACTTGAAATGCTTGGGGTCGCTGAGAGACCCCCTTTGGATGATGTAATTGTTTTTGAACCGCTGTGACGGATGCAGGTTATATATTTTTAGGTTGTCTTATTAAACTGTTAAATTATTAAATATATAGGAGAAGGTTAAATGGAAAAATACATTATATCGATGTAATAAGAAAATATTTTTTTTCCTTTTCGATCGGACAACCTGATATTAGGTTTTCTAAAATGAAATCCATCTTTTTTTAAGAATATTTTAAAATACATATACCTTTATTGCACTAATCCTAATTCGGATATCCTTTCTTATGAAAGCTAGAAGGTTTTACGCAAAATATGAACTATATTGATTTTTTACATCATCTCTATTTAAATAAACGTTCTATGTTTGGGAAATAAGGGAGATGCGAAAGTACTTCTCAAATAATTATTTTTCTATTGGAATAATTAATGTTTTTTTTATAGCTTCTGATTCAATGTGTCTAAAAATCGAAAATAAACTTCTGCAGTTATGATTTCACTGTAATGTATGTGTTTTATATATGGAAGATGTAAATGTTTGTGATAATTATTCTATAGTTTGGCAAGGATCGGATTTAATTAGAGACTTCAGCATATCGTGATCGAACTTTCAGGGTTTTATGATTTAGAAGTATCCTGTGATACCCGATTTAAATCATCAAAGCCAAAATTAAAATTTGTTTTTAGTCAACGCCATTCCCTAAATCTCGTTAATGGTTTTTACACTAATGGCGGCGTTTACGCTGTATTTTATTGGTTTCAGGCTTTTGGTATTTTACCTTTATTGAAATAAAATTGATGACATAAAAGCTGACGAACTACACAACTAACAAATATGTTTATTTTTCCAAACTAAGCCCAAACGAAAATATGCAAAAAAAAATGGATTTCTTTCCTGATAACCTATTATTTACATAGATGTTCTACTAATTACTCTCTGACAATTATTATTAATGACAATTATAATATTCAATAATTAACGACTAAATCAAATTTATTCGGATTTTTTGTGATTTTAATTTATAGATATGCTTAATAAAATATTTTGCATAGAAATCGTGTTTCAGCCCAATGAAATATGATTTAATTTAATTAAATTATGCATTCGCGCTGCATGAAATTTCCGTTAGATTTCCATAGAATGTTATAAGTATATTTGTATAAATTAAATAATAAGAAAATGTTGTTGCATGCATTTCACCTTTCATTGTTTATAGAGGAAATTGTTAATCGACGTATTACGAATGCGATACCTGATATTATACTGTATTATTACGCATTGTTCGTTCTTCTGGATTCACTGTTTGATCATGTGGATTATTAGACACGGTAGCTATTTAACTATATTTGATGGCACAATTCTCATCGATCACAAAAATCCATCTCATGACATGAAAATAAAATTCCGTCCCAGATAATTTCTTGTCTATTGAGTCGTAATAAAAAGGGAGAGTATAATAATTCAACGTCGTCGAACGTGATTTCACCGCGGCGTTCTCGGAATTATGACCGTTTTTAATTTCCATATTTTCCGACGCCGAGGAAAACGCCGCCCGTTCAATTGCATTCCTCGTTGCGGTAATAATGGAATCTGGTTTTGGAAAATCATGGTCAAGTTTTGTCAGATTTCGATCGAAGCGCACCGGTTTCGACGGTCAATTCACAGTTGAAATCAATATAAAGCTGTTTATTGCCAGTGTTATGCAACATAACATTTCACGATACCGTGTAAACCAGAGGTTTCCAAAATTGTAAAAAGAATGATTTTTTTATTAGAAAAAAAAACCTCTAAACCCGCTTAATAACCAGATATTTAAATATCGAAAATATACTTTAATTTGTACATTTGAAATTTTATTACTTAAAATATCCGATTTTATGATTTTTTCAACAATTTACTTCTGAAATATTTTAAATTACAATAAATTTGATATAAAAATAATATAAAATCTCTTTTTTCCTCCAAACTGTACTGGTGAACTGCGATTATTAGACTTGAGATGTGAATTGAAATGAAAATTAACGACCAAAAATTGGTTTCGAAGTGAAAAGAAAATCTACAAATTGAAGATATTACGGAGCACAGTGGCATTGATTCCTGGGAACTAATTTCCGACGAATCCTTGGAATATTATGCACATCTTCACTTTAGCATTCAGACAATCATATTCACAGAAACTAGTCCAACAAAGAACTCTCTGAGGAAGAAGTGGTAAACTCGATACACCATATTACAACAAAAGAAGATGCTATAATGTATGTTGATGGCCTTTAAAGCTATTTTACAAGCATGAAAGACGCCCATAAATAAAAAAACTTCTAATCAATTAATATTATCGTAAGAGATTTGCTTGATTTTCTTGTTAAAAAATAATATTTCATTCAATTTTAACTCCCTCTCTACGTTTTCCTCTGTTTTACTTTTTTTTATCACTCCCTTATAAAGCATAAAAACGCATAAATCTTTGTATTTAAATTGAAGTATTTGTTTCTCATTATAGTGAAAAAGATAAAACTTAGAGGATGCAAAGATGTATTATTATATATTTTTATTTAATAATTATCATTAGATAAATTCCCAAACAAATTTAAAAAGAGTAAATTATAACTACAAATATAGGATGCCTTATATAAAAACCAATTACTGTTGGAAAGTATTTAGTTTCAGCTGTGATTTTTAACCATGGTAAGATATAAAAGATTTTTTATTTTTTATTGCTTGAATTATAACACGATCTTAGACGATATTAGGATCCTGGAGAGATATATTTAAAGTCATTCGGGTCAAAAATGGTTACGATCCTCAGACATAAGGGTGCCGACTCACAAAGAGGAAGAAGGCAATATTAAAATTATTGATTGTATAAAAATCAGTCAATCAAGTTCATTTACAGAATTAAGCTCAATAAATGGTCAGTAACCCTTATAAACAAACCAAACCTCCAACCATTAAATCAACTGATTTAATTTATGTGAAGTGATCTAGAAAAGCACAAAACATTTTTTTTATATATTTTTGACAACTTGTCCTGCATTTCTATGGAGTTGACTGAAAACCCAAGAAAACTTTGATAATTTCTTAACTAAAATAATGCACCTCTATAAAAATATATACATGAATATATGATTTTATATATATGTTCATATGTATTAATATATCTGGTCTCTGATGGATTTCTCACCACAGAACCAGTATGTCCTGGAAAGGAAAACCCTAATCTGTAAACCGATAAATGGTCTAACCTAGATATTTTCGCTCCTCTTTTTTCTTTCTAGCTCTTTCACTATACTCCTCTTTGAGTATGTATTTCCCATGATGAAAGAATTGCTATTACGCGACTAGCTCTATCTACGCGACTAATCATTTGTGACTCGTTGTAAGGAGATAACTCCTAGAGAAGAGGAAAACGAATACCGAGACAAACCCCCTCATACTTTCTTGGACACAGTCGGCAGGGTAAGGTAAAAAATATTAAATAAAACAAGAATAAAATGAGGTAGAATTTTTTTATAACTATTTAAAAAAGTTCAAGCTTTTCTGTAATGAAAACTGTAACTAATGCATAATATAATTTAAATATACCTCGAAAGTTTGATTATAGATAGGGTAATAAGTACCGTGAACTAAAAATAGGTTGAGAAACATCGCGTTATAGTAAAGTGGACCACAAATTTATATTAAGTGTTAATAATATACAGTAATTCAATTTTCTTTGGTTTGAGCAGATTTTCCTTTGTATCAATTATTTTCAATCCTAACCAGAGCTTAATCAATTAAATATACAGATTATTATGCGGCTTTGTGATAATAGTATAAAATACTAATTGTCCACTAGAAATACTTAAAATGTTATACATAGTTAATAAAAAATAATATTATCGAAATTTATTCTGTGCATTAAGCAAAGATGCGCACTTGAGCACCTTGGAGGTCACATAAGGTATTAATAGCCCAGGTATTTTTTAAAAATTTGCATAAACGGTTGAATCTGAATTGCGCGCGAATTTCATTACGGAAATAATATGATTCAAAAACATTTCGACTCAAAAAAAAATACTTTTAAAACACCGTGTATTTTCAAAGATATAATCAAATTACGCATGCGTATATTTTTATATGGTCCATTACAAATCATGAAATAAATTATATTGGTTCGGGTAGGCGTTACCCTTTAACTGGACCAAATTTAGTAGCATGATCAATAATTAATTTATTTCGTCAACTGGTCCATTTCCTAAACGGTAGATTGGCTGATAGCAATCCGATTTAAATTTATCATTTTTTTTTGTACGAGCGTTGAGCGCCCGGGAACAAAACAGCTCGTGATACGACCATATCCGCAAGCGTGTTTCCGCCATTTGTGTGAATAATGATACATATATTTCGAACAAAGCGCGGTAATTAAAATTATTGGGTTTTTGGGTTAGAAACACTAAATATTTCATCATATACGCCATTTTTTTTTCCTAATATTAATCGATGCATTAGCTCTTATGATATTTGCCCCAAATACAACGATCGAATTAATAGAATCGACGATATTACAAATCATTGACATTTATTTCAGCCATGAATACCATCACTATGAGATTACAAATATATTTTTTTTGCGTATTCATCGAGTCAATTGGTATGCTTTAATAGTCGCATACACTTGGATCAATATCTGAAGAAATCATTGAAAAGTTATTTAAAAATATATTTTGATATTAAGCATTCATAATATAACTTGCCATTTGAATAAGAACCATCAATGAATTAATAATTAATTGAAATAATGATACCATAATTACATAGTATAATATTAATGTACTGAATTAATACATTGTCAACTGATTCATATTAAAAATCGGTTATTATGAATATTTATAGGCTGATGAAAATATGTATTTAATTTATTAATCATTGCCATGTTTTCACTGAATTATTTTATTTTGTTAACCGATCCGTCACGACGGCTCGAAACCAACGCCGCTAGCCGATGGGGTATATTTTGAATGAAATTAATGTATGAAAATAGACCCCAAAAAATTTAAAGTCAAGAGTTGATAAATTCTTCGACAATACCGATCAAATTTTCATTTTTTCTACTAATTAATGCGACGCATTAATAAGTAGAAACCGTCGCCACTGAGGACCGCTCCCAGCTCTACGCATAAAGTTTCTCCACTTGCACAGCACGATATTTGTTCTCGCTTCCACTTACACATGCGCGATGTTTTTTCTCAACCGAGAAAAAACATCGCGCGTGGCTACAGCAGCAAATATTGGGTTTTTTTCGCAATTTTGGATAATAAAAGACAATGATTATTTATAATATTTAATATTTAGACATTTTTAGACAAATACTAAAAGTTTATGACTTGTAGGATTTATATTATAAGAGTTATTCAAGAAAAATAAAAAACTTGGTGTCCCAAATATTCCTGATAGGCACGGCTAGGTTTAATAAACCGTGGTATAACATTTCTTCGATTTTTATTGATTTTTCTAGCAATGCCGGCCGTTTGTTTTGTTGCCGCTCCGTTCTAACACATTCCGTCTCAGTCACAGCGCACCCCAAACTGTTTTATTGATTTTTCTAGCAATGGTTTAGCAATTCGGGAAAAATCTAAATCTGGGTCCCCAATAGATCTCATCGGCATTATTTTTTCCCTTTTAAATTTTGCTGGAGATAATTAGCTGAGAAGTCAGGAATAGAGATCTTAAGAATTTTGAATAGATAGATGACTAAAATATTGCAAATAAAGATAAGATTGATGATTTTGTTTGCCTCACAAATGTACAAATGGGTTTAAATGAAATCACTTATAAGATTGTCCTAAAAAATTCTTTTAAATTGGAGACGAATTGAAAAATAAAATCCAACGTCGGGTAAAAAAAATCATAATCATTTTTTTCTTATTTTGGGAAACAAGTCACTCATATTATATTTAATAATACACCCAACTCACTCTTTACAAGGTAGATGCATTTCACCAAAAATCGTACAAAATTTATAGAATTCTTTATAAAGAAAAAATTGAAACCGTGTAAAAAATTTAATAATTAAAAAAGTTCATTAAATAATTTATACCAAATATTAATCAAACATGTTTTTTTACTAAGAAAATGAATTTTTTTGTTATTTCTCTCCTCTGTTGTTGATTTTTTTTAATCATTAGGAAATTTGTCATTCACGTCTGTTTTTTTTGTTTCACAAGTTGTTTATACATTTCTTAATATCCAGCCATACAAATCTAGTATCCGTTCCCAAATAAGTTCCGTTACAATTTTTAAGCTCGCTCTAGATTATAAGGAAAAATATTCTGTTCCATATTCTACAATTACAAATTCAACCCCTCGTAAGTTAAAGAAACTATTAGTTGATAAAATTCACCATTTTGTGTTTTTATACTCTTTCGTGGTTCGTGTTATTTCAAAACCGTGTAAAAAAAGAATTGACTGTAAATGTCAATGCAAAATATAATGTTTACCGCAACTAAAGCTTGTAAAAACTTATGGACTTTGAATTAAAATTAAAATATAATCAGGTTTTTAATTAATTTCAAACACTTAACGACCCTTAACAAATGTTTATCTTTGGCTGGTTTATAATTTTAAAAAAAATCGCAAAATTCATCACCTAGTTTTTTCACAAAATCTGATACAAATACGTTTCCTCAATATGGTTTATTTTATTTTATTTCATTTACAAAATGAGGATTCTTGACTCGGGCCATGGTAAACCTTTACTTTTGCCGGTGATGGAAATGCACAGTTTTAGAAACACATGACACAAGTTACATAAAGATAATGTTTCGACAACTATTCATGATATTTGAGATGCATTATGACACGGTCTCTCGTACTCCTTGTTTGGCGATCTCTGACATTGACGGCACTCATGGCGGTCTGAAGCCACGAGTATCTGCAGGGAAGCTCGCTCCCTGGAGGCTCTTCGGTGGCATGTCAGTCTGCGGTCTGAAGTCGGTGATGCTGAAGGCAGAGTCTGCAGCCAGACATTAGCGATGGTGTCGGTCAACTTGTGAAATAATAGTTATATCGTGTTTATGAAATTGTCAAAGGAAGACAAGAGGAGAGTCTCCAGAGTCGTCATGGAAGAAACTGCGGGCGGAAGTCTGCCACACTGCACAACCACACTACTATGGTTTTCAACAGGATATTGTTAACTTTTGAATGCCATTCTGATCTAAGGATATCTGTTTAATTCCTATTATCTGATTTCAACCTCTGAAACCAAAACTGACAAGTTTTTATTGTAAGATCTGTCTTTGTTTTATTTCCACTATTGTTTTTTTGCGTTTGTAATAATTTTGCATTTTTTTTGTACCCCTAAAATGTATAAGTATATATATATTTTAATTAAAAAATTGTAAAACTGTTACATTAATATTATTGTTAATTATAAAATTCTAAATTAATTATTTTCATGTTCATTTAATTGAAAAATAATTTCTTGTGATTGTTGACAATTTGCAGATATAATCGATTTTTCATGTAGGACGGTTTTATTTTCAGACAGCAACAATAAATTACTATAACCATACTAGTTTTATTCGATTTATTATTCAACGATCTTTCAGTAGTGATGCAGGCTGGGTTTACCTTATTTGTATCAAACATACACTTCGACAGGTTGATTGGTTTCTAATTTCCCCCGTGTCATGACACTTCTCGGTCCACGGGTATCATAGTTGAAAATCTAGTTTTTCATCGGCATTCGTCGTGATTCATCACATCCGCCGCTGCATCCAGGAACAACTTTTATTTTTTAACGAACCAACCTCGGAGTCAAGTTCGCCACGCTTCATCTGCATACTTAACGGTGGTTTCGAGCCGCGGTGCGCATCGTCAACCCGACATAACTTTTTAATCGACTTTTTATTGATATGAGCAGACCGGACATGCGACCTCGGACTGATAACCCTTGTGTCCCATAAAATAAACGGTGAAAGTTCAATGTACCGACACAGAAAACCGTCTATATCCCATCTGGAAATAGGAACTAGTCATAACTCCGTAATCGATAAAAAAAAGAAAACGTCTTTCTGAGAATTATGCATGCAGTGATTCAACGCGTTTTTCTTAGAATGGAAAATCGTCTCGAGACGCCATTGCGGTCATTTTTTTCTCTGCTGTGTTGACGGCTCATAAAATAATGAGTGATTCGCCAGTGTACTTTCTTCTATTGCACTATCCGGTTCGTTTGAAATGAAAACTCATTTTAATGACCTTTTTTATTGAACTTTTATATAATATCCACTTTAACAAACCGATGCTTTGTTATTCTGTCTTACTTGTACCTACAATTATTTTTTGATAATTATAGCTAATATATTCTTAATAATTTTATGCTTTATTTTTCGTATGCCTTGTCAGTATTCGGAAGTAGGCGTCTACGTGTTCTTTGTCTCGATGGCGAACTGTTTCCTGTCATCGGCGAGATAAATCAGCGCCTACACTTCGAAGCAGGTCCAGTTGTGTATTTTCCGTAGCCACAAAAATATCCTTCTACTCAGCCATCGTTCATCTTTTATTTTGCATTTTACAACCAATCTTAATCTATTATATTACTTTGTTCTCTATGCTACCAAAAAAAAATCAAAAATTATACTTAAATCAAATCTAGAGCGTTCTATAATGGCACCACATCTAAAATACCTCACATCCAAATAAAATTACTGACTACACATAGTGATCATTCTTCTTTATCTCTTATCTTAATCACATAGGGTCGGCTTTCTACATCTAGTATAAGCTTCCATCTAAACCAAGTTTTCAGATATTTAAGAGCATGCTAAAGACGTCTGATCCGTCTTCCTCTAATACTGTATCTCGAAACAGTCACACACTGATCTTGGCTTTGATATATACGCCCTTACCAGCAGAGTTTGATCACTTGAAACTTGTCTTGGATAGACAATACCTTTAAGCAAATATTTTGTCTAGATTATGCTCTTAAATGTGACACTCCTATCTATCTAAGCATTTTAATCTCCGCGATACGCTTTTTCTCCTACACCAGGAAACTAAGTATCATATTTATTTATTCGGTCTATCCATCTAGTTCAAGCTTTCTTTGGATTGTTCAATTCGAGATGAACAAGGTCCTTGGACTATGGACCAAGATTCTATAGACGAAATACGTCAAGAATACAGCCGTCTTCTTCTTCGCAATAAGCGGAAGCTTCTTGACACCGTCAAAACACGTAAAATTGAGTACCATGGACACATCATTTGTGGATCAAAGTATCGGTTTCTACAGACCATCATGGAGGGAAAAATAAAAGGTTAACGTTGGTTAGGAAGAAATAAGCTATCGTGGCTCCGCAATATTCGCAACCGGATATAATGAGAAGATCTAGAAGTGCTTCAGCTTGCCAAAAACAGACAATTATATAAATAAAAACAAAGGACATGTATATCGCCTACGTACGAAAATGGACAAGGCACCTAAAGTTGATGAGGTTTTCGAGGCTCCACAACATTCGCAACTAGACCGAATTAGAAGCCCCAGAATTCAAAAAGCCAAATATTTTAGCGAGAGTTTTTTGGGTTTTTCGACCAAGTAACGTAATATATTTGTCAAATCTTTCTTTGTTGCCCAGAATCTGTCCTAACACCTCCTTCTGGCATCATCATTTAAAATCAGCTCCTTTATAGCATCCACGCCATAGAAACCTGCCTTATAGAAGACTACGCACATATACAAAGTATATTAATTGATTTTTATCCGAACGGCAATGTATTAGAAATTCACGAAATATACACAGTTTGACCTAGAAAATTTAACGGTTTGTATAAAACGGGGCTATAAAATTAAGCACTATAGGAGGGACTGTCACACATACTGCTCTATATCAGTGAGAATTAGCGGGAATGGAAAACATAATAATATTATAAACAAATTCATAACCAGTATTACGGCTTGTAGTGAATTTAATGATTAATTTAATGCCATCTATCCTGCGTTGAATAAATATTTATAAAATAAATAATATAAAATTTCAATCCAACTGAAATAAAATTAAAAATTGTGATTTGACACTGGGGAGAATATATTTGTGAGAGAATCATTCCCCTTGGATCTTTATAATCCTTAGAATATCTCTGTTATGTCATCCATCAATCGTAGTCAGATAAATAAATAAATCAAGAGCATTTGAAATAAATTGATAGAAAACTTAAACATCGTCGTTAGCTCACAATGTTGATCAGGATTTGTGACGCCATTTTCAGCACTTAATTACTTACAAAGAGATAATTAAGGAATTAGATCTGCATGGTGAAGACTGGTTGATTAATCAGCACCAATTTTGCTCTCGTTTAATGTTAATTTCCTTATTAACAATGGAGCTATTGATTAAATTAAGTTTTATACTATTTACATGTTGGATATGCATTTTTTTCTGAATTTGTTACAATAGTCAGTGGTTTTACCAAAATTTGTATTAATTCGATGTCATGTTCGGTCAATTTTTAAATATAATAATGGCGTGTATTACCCAGCACACGTCTTCGCAATTTACATGCACTCCACGCCACATCCAACATGCAAAGCTGGCTACGTGCCATCTCGGAGAATTCCTAGAGCCCGTCTCTTTATGCACCTGGACTGGTGCACCCCGGTGCATAGAGTCCACCATGAATGGACTCCGCGAGTCTGGGTTACGCAAGTGGCGGTGCAAGAACCACAGGTGTCGGCCAGTGTCCGGCCATTGCACTCGCGCAGCCGCAGAACTCGACATGTCGCCTGCGACTTTTTGGACGGGGCCAGACCCATTGTTGCCCAATGCTTCCGCCTTGCAAAGGTCATGGTCAGCGCTGGCCTTCGTGTCCAACGGGTAACGGTCCGGAGCCGCACTCCGACGCCCAAATCTCGCGAGATCTGGTCCACAAATGTGAAGTGCAAGGGGGCAATGCATAAGAAACGATCGAGACAATTTTCGCATAAAAAAATATAAATAAATACAATCAACCTTGATCGCAGTGTGGATATGAACCCAAGACTGATGACCAGAAGGTAATGGTTTTGAACCTGTGCTCGGTCAAATGCTCATAATTGTAGCAATTAAAATAATTCACCGTGCAGATCAACTGATGCGATGTCGCTAGAATTAAAAAAAAAAATAATCATATACAATGATTTAGAAATCTTTTACAACACATCTTACAAATATGTTTTTTTATTATTAATCATAAAAAGATATTTCTCGTTTGTGTTGTGTAAAATAAAAAATAAATTATTTTATTACACTATGAATAAATGCGCAAATCGAGGAAGGCGCCATTTAATTCGCACTCGTATAATTGGCTATTTCCAGCAATTCCGCAATCGTTGACCATGAGGACAAACCAGAAGGTAACGATATAAATATTCCAGTATTCAAATTTTATTAGTCGATAAGAATTTAATGTAAATTCAGTTAAATTAAAAATGTTATTATGGAAGACCAATATTTTTTTCAAATTGTCAAATTTCGAAAATGATTTAATCATAAAATACGCTCCGAAAATGAAATAATAAGAAAATGAATAATGAATAAGGGATATTTGATTAAAACTAGCAGCTTATCTCCTAAAAATATTTATCTACGTCAACAAATAATAAATGCATTCTCTTTACATCTTCATTTATCTTCGTTATTTTGGAATAAAAAAAATGAGTTTTATTCGATTTAAATGCGCAGCGTTTAACCCATCCGTCACAGTGGCTCAAAAACAACCGAGTCATCCGAAGGGGGTCTCTTAGAGAGGTTTTTTTAAATGGATTATTCTAAGAATAAAAATATTATTCATGATATACTTTATAATTTGGTCGATATTTTGGATTTTTTAACTAATCAATATGACGCGTAAAAATGACAACGCTGGACGCTCACTCGCACTCGGCAAATCGTAGCGGATGCGAGCGAGAACAAAAATCGCGCGCTTGGCGTCAACAGCGAAAATTGTTGTTTTTCGCAATTAAAGACAATAAAGAACAATGATTATTTATAATGTTTATACTTTACACTTGACAAATGCAAAAAGTGTGTAACATGTAGGATTTATATAAAAAGAGGTATTCTAAAATTAAAACATGGGGTCCCAAATATACCCCATCGGCTAGGTTAAATTTAACTGTACTATGGACCGATAAGATCATATCATATAGTATAATAATGTACTATATTCCGTGCGTCAAGGCTTTAATGCTGACAAACCTAGACATAGACTAGGCTAGACCAGACTCTTTAAGCTCTCAATGTTTCGACATCACAGCCTCTACAAAATCTGTACTACCATGGAAGTTGTTGAATTTTTTCAGCAGTTTAAACGACTTTTGTTTGAAAAGACAGCGCCACAAAGTATACTCTGGGGTTTTCGCACATCATCAGCTATTCTGGTGCAAATAAAAGTGATTATCTTCATTTTGAGATCACGAAGGGTTAATAATAAATTATGAATAAAACAACAATAAATAATTTGAACATATATATTCTCTATTCTTAAAGTATCACTCCGCGTAGGATTTAGTGCAGGAGCACTACCAGCGTCGACTATTGGACGGATGCGGGCCGGTAGCGAAGTCCGAGGAGGGGGGGGGGTCTCGCGTACATACTAACTCACAGATTCCTGAGCCATGTGCCACATATATATACATATAAGGAAACATCAAGAAGAACCTTCCACAGGATATGAATCCTATAATAGTAATGATTTTGATTCTATCCAAATTTTGTATATTAGAAAAGCCGAGGTTTGATTTAAAATCGCAGAATTTTCATTTCTCGAAAAATCATATTTTACTTTTAAAGTAGTCTCCACAAAATACAAAAAATATGCCAACACATTTTCTAATCTTCTAAGTACTTGTGGTATGCCAATGTTGAAAAAGCGTCATCCTCTCATGTTTTTTTTCATCTTCAGGAATAAAATAAAAGTCGCCATAAATATTTTTAAGAATTTTAATTTTTGATTTTATATCTCAAAATATAAACCTCAAGTCTTGATTCACGTGGATTTTTATATTTTATAACGTCCTATATTTATTTTTTTGTATACGTTATATACATTGATTACGGCGCCTAAGATTAATTTCGCATAACCTATCTACGTTTTACGACAGTATTGAGCTCTGAAGTAATCAAAATTGACCTGCGTACTGTTAGGTCCTAACTTAAGTTTCGCCTACAGCTTTGTAGCATAGATGGCTCTTTAAAACAAGCCTTTTATAATTCTACACCGTGCAAATAATTGAAGACGATCGTAATTTATTAATCAAATCCAACAATCGCATAAACTGATTACAGATAAATACGATCACGATCACGATCACGACGTCTATGACGAATAAATTCGCATGAAACAATTTCGCAAAAAAAAACATACGTACACAGCATATATTGCCGCCATCTCGGCGATCAATCGTTCACAGTGCTATGCTCATTATTGACATTGGTCGCAATTGTGAAAACAAATTGTTTTTCATTGTCGGCCATAGGAAAATTCCTATACAGCTTTTTATCATTTGCATTCTTGACGCATTATGCAATGCAGAAATGGCCATTCGCGATTCGATTAAATGTATTTCTCAAGAATCCGACAAAGCAAAGAGTGCGATGCATGTCAATTGGTCAATCATATCGAAGTACGATATTTTAGCTAATATCTAAATAATGGCGAGACGTAATCGTTTAACGACACTAAGAGCGCTCGGTTGCGTAATGATACGAAATTATACGTAATTGTCTGCGAGGTGTAATCGCGAACGAAATCAACGCCAATTGTGAAAAAGCGTTACACTGGAAAATCTCAAATTTTGAAACTAATTTGAATAAACACGACGCTTTTAAATTCTCACATAAAAATTTGACATTTTATAGCGATATAAAAAATATAATCATCGTCAACACGGAATATTTAATCATTTATTATAAGTAAACATTTTTTTTGTTAATAAATTATATTGATAAGCCTCTATCTCAAACAAAATGAAAACAAATTTTCATTTCAACAATTTTAATAATATCATTTTATTAAATTACAATATTTTTAGAATAATTTTCTTCTTTGGTGATTTTTCCACGACCATTACTATAGAGACTATTTCTGGATAAACGATCTACCATTAGATTATATATTGCGTTCAGCGTCTCATGGATAATACAGATCCTTTAAGCTACTCCTCAATCTCCAGCAGAAATCGGATGCAACAATCCTCAGATATCATTTATGACAATAGTTTTTTCAAGTAAATTTATTCATTACGTATGCGTATAAATTAAGTCTAATCTCAACAATTTTCTATTGTTAGCTGTGTTACTAAATCCGTTATGGTTCACCGTAGATCATAGATAAGTTATTTCCAAATATAAATATTTGTTATACACTACCCTCAATGTCCTGACTTGTCCAAGACATATATTCTTTCATGTTTTCCATTTTAAATAAATTATTTCAAGTTCAAATTCTCGCAGTATAATAAAGAATACTTATTATAACCATAGAATACACATCGGTAAGATTTACTATCGATTCCATCCACTGCTAATTCATTAGTCATAAACATTTTGTATTTGTCTAAAAAAAATCTAAAGAATAAATATTATAAATAATCATTGACCCGATATTGCGAAAACAAATAAAAACAACAATATTTGCTACTGTTGCCACGGGCGCCATGTTTATTCTCGCTCGCATTCGGTACGATGTGCCGAGTGGGAGTGAAACGTACGAGTGTCACGTGCGGTGAGAACTCAGTCAGACATCGTCGAGTACGCTTGTTATTTACGCGTCATATTGATTAGTTAAAAAATCCAAAGTATTGACCAAATTAAAAAGCATATCATGAACAACTATGTTTATTTAAAAAAAGCTATTCAAGTTAAAACTTCAATTCAAGTTGAAACTAGGACTCGAGATCAACATTACCAAAACCAAGCTGATGATCATCGACAGGAATAATCAGCTATTCAGATCTGTTAATCTTCTAGATCTGGAGAGGGTTGAAGAGTTTCTTTATCTCGGATCACTACTTACGAGTAACGAATTGTGAGCCGGAGATAAGAAGAGGCGAAAATAAGGGATGGCTAAAAATGCGATGTCAAAGCTATCGACAATTTGGAAAAACAGGGGGATATCCAAAAGACAAAAAAAAGTTTAGTACAAAGTCTGGTATTCTCAATTTTTACTGACGACGTAGAAACCTGGACCATAAAAGAAAACATGAAAGAAAATTGACGCCTTTGAAATGTGGTGCTGGCGACGTCTGCTGAGAATACCATGGACCGCTAAACGCACAAACGTGTTTGTCCTTAAAGAAATGGGGAACTATAAAGAAGACCGACTTTCGACCATATGTCTCAAAGGATTCTTCGATAGCCTGAAGAAGCTTGGAAACGTACAAGGACGCAGGGGAAGGGGCAGGGTGCCCACCCGCTGGAGTGACCAAGTGAAGACCGCCACAGACTCCACCGTAGTAGCTGCGATGCGGGATGCAGAATGCATAGAATCCTGGAGAGACAAAATCAAGAACTTACGGAACGAAAAGGATCACGATCCTCAGACATGAGGGTGCCGACCAAAGAGAGATTCAAGTTAAGATATTGATGAGGAATTCATCAATATCTTAATTTGAAATTTTCGAGTACAAATATACCCCCTACGGACGACGCGGTTGTTTTCCAGCCGCCGTCACTGATCGGTTAAAAAATTTCTTCTAAATAAATTTAAATGCATAAGGCATAATGACAAATAATATTATTGAGATTAAATCTCATTTTTGACAAAGCGATTAAAAAGATCTCTGAGATTTAACATCATTATCAATAAATATAATATCTGAACTAATGGGCATATCCTTGAAAGGCTTAGAGTCAAAACACACGAAGATCATCCACAATTTATTCAACAAGAATTCTTAAGACACATAGTGAGAAGAAGACAGTCCTAAAAAAGCGTATGATAATCGGAAACGTTATTAAGGAGATAAAGAACTTATTGCTTCTGCATGAGGAACTAGATATTCTAGATACCGTGAAGTCCCACAAAAAGAATGCATTCATCATTAGACCGCCTTAGTACCGCCTTCTACAACTAATAACAAAAGGCAAAATATAAGTCTGATCTTAAACATAACATACAAAAGGCAAAATATAAGGAATGCAGCATACACAACGGAATCGGCCTAGAAATAGAATACCTATTTCATCTAGTCTAGAGTCAAAAAATTCGTCACCAGGACGATAAATGAAAAGTGTAGAAGGCTACGTCCAACGTTCTACTGCTAATTGTCTTTTCTCTATATTTCTA
This sequence comes from Philopotamus ludificatus, assembly GCA_022495035.1. Taxonomy (NCBI): domain Eukaryota; kingdom Metazoa; phylum Arthropoda; class Insecta; order Trichoptera; family Philopotamidae; genus Philopotamus; species Philopotamus ludificatus. The sequence continues at coordinate 18,845 of JAGXCT010035822.1, read as the reverse complement.
TTTTTTGGCTAGAGTTGACCTCAACTGCTTTCTTCCCAATCACTGTTTATCTTCCACGATTTCCTAAATGGTAGTTTGCAGAAAGCGTTGCTTTAATTCAATGTGTCCAAAGTACTCAATTTTACAGTCTCTAATAACTCTCGCTTCTTAAGGAGTTGTTGTGATACGGTTGTATTCTTGAAGCATTCCGTTCATAGAATCTTTAACATTCTTCAACAATCCAGCCGGTTATTATTAGCTTTCAGCAACGTCCTAAATATAAGACTGAAGATTCTAATGCCATATTTAAATATCGACTTCTTCGTTGTTCTTAGTAAAGATACAACCAACATAATTTTATAAAACTGTGAATCGATTGAGATAAAGACCTTCAATGCCTTCTACTTGTAAATATGAAGTCTTTTATTTTACAATTTTACGCCTTAAATATTGCAAAATATCAGAATCATTTCAAATCGAAATATATTTATTAAAAATTAAGCTGGAGCGTATTTCAAAGATTTCTAGCATCTCAACCGGAAATGGATTCCTATTACGTATATGATATAAAACAGTCTATATTCTTCATTTATCGAGGATTTCTATAAATCGTGATTCAATAAGGTAGTAATCGTTCAAAATATGGCTATATAGTTCAGTAACCGGCCTTATCTATAATGAAGATATATTATTTATTGAAGATTTCTAGACAATTAGAATGCGTATCGCATTGCTCTCTACCGAGTCACCTGACCAAATACAGTAATCATATGATAAACGTTTGTGCTTACATCGTCGATTTAATTAATCAATTACTGCTTTCCGCCAAGATGCGTAAGAAATAGGATATGCGTCTGCGCAATTCCGGGCTAATGCGAAAGCGCATAATCGTCGACCGTGGTGTTCATTCATTCAACGGCTTTTATATCCCAATAACTCCATATTTTCATCGCATTACCATATCCATCTAACGCCGTTTTTTATTCATAACGATAACCCCCGGCTGTTTTCCGTACAATCTCAGCTTTTTATCGCCGTTCGCTTTGCATTCCCGCCATCCATATATGTATGTCATAAGCCCACCATGTAACACAATCGCAATTGACATAATACATAACCGCGGTAATGACAGATATGAACATCATAAAAACGTATGAAATAAGAGACGCGAGATGAAAAAACCGTCAAAGCCAATTGTCATTATCATAAGATTTTATAGCGCCGGTGCGCGACCGACAACTTGTGTTGCAGATCTGAATTTGGCTAATGTTTATGTACAGACTAACGGTGCGAATCCCAGAGATTGAGCAAACACTCGTATATGGCACCGGCGGAATTGAGAAATTAAAATAATCCAAAGTGTGTTGCCGCAAATATTGCCAAAATTTGTTCATTAGTCTCATCAATTTTAATTACATCCTATGCACGTTGCGTTATTATTTTATTTTTTTTAATAATTATCCACACAATTGAAATGTCAATGTCTCGACTGATTTTCACATTCATCTCTTAATTGCCAGACAGACTTTGCTAAAAGAATAAGACAAGAAACAAGGTCGAGATGCAAGCTGCGTTGCCATTACCATAATTAGCTTGCATCTGAACAGCTTTGTGATGAATGCGAATAAATGAAAATCAATGGAATGGTTAAAAAATGCAGTAATGCAATAAACATCTGTTTAGCATACTAATGCGGTGAGTGTGATACTGATTTTGATAATAAATTTTAATTTAAAAAATCTGGTCGTAAGCCTCATAAATCAACATTAATATGGAAGCTAAGATGTCGCTCATTTTTTATAATATAAAAAATCATAAAATACACATCTTATCGTATTCTTAATCTAAAAGCTTTAACATCAATTTATGCATAATTAATGATGTAAAGGTAAATTTTAATTTAAAACATTTAAATCAAGCAATAAACATTTGAATGATCTACAGAAATAAGCACAAATCCTAAAATTCTGTATAAAAAAATATAATTAAATCAAATCTTCTATTTTCTATTGAATATTCAATAAAACACATTTGTAGCCGAACGCGAGAAAAAGAGTTTCCGATTTACGACATGGTTCCATTCCACTACCTTGGACGTAAGTCGAATTTCATAGAAAAAATAATTATAAATAATATGGATATAAGGAATGGATATTGGTAATTTGTGATTGCTAGTTTTTAATTGTATATAATTAAATATATATACATAATTAAACAAGAATAATGCACCCCCAAAAAATATATCTGATCTGAAACGGATCTTGACATCTTCACTAAAGATTTGGAAATGAAAATCTCATAACCCTCCTCCACCTTTCCAAGTGACGCCACAGACTTGACCCATGAGCTAGTATTAAAAAAATAATGAACAAATATTTGATCCACTTCTCAGAGAGGTTCGCCATCACTGATATAGTGCAATACGTATATGTATATCTGGTCTCTAGTTAACTTCTCACGAAAGAACCAGTATGTCCTGGGAAGGAAACCCCTAATATGTTAATCGATATATGGTCTCGTCTTTGAGGAGGTCTTTCCCATGAGGAAAGTATTGCTATTGTGCAGCAGGGCCAATACTTACTTGCGACTAGTGATGTGTTACATGCTGATAATGCCTAGAGAAGTTGAGATCATATACTGAGACAAATTCCCTCCTACTTGACTAGACACAATGTGGACGATACACTTCCAATCCCAGCATACACGGCCAAGAAAGGAAAATTTTGCATACCAAGACAGCTTGGATCACTGTAGTATGGACACAGAAGGAAAACCCTCACATCGCATGCGAGACTCAGGTTCCTTTGACCTGAACTAACATTCGAGACTCTGATAAGGCCCATGCGCTTAGCGATTGAATGTCTCGTGGGTGGAAAATCATGTTGATGATGATACACAATATAATTATTATAATTATTCTGGATTATATTCTTCATCTCTAATGCTTATATGATGACTCCTGCGAATTTTTAACCGATTGCAATGAGGTTTTTTTTTCTTATATGTAAATGTATCCAGGTTAGATTATATGCTGTTTTTGGTTTTTTTTTAATTATAAATGTCAAATTAACAGGTGAATTCTTGCTTAACGAAAAGGCGTACATTCGAAGGTTTATAGGTATTATTTTCTGTCCATATTTTCAAATTTTTGAATTCCATCATTGATCTGGGCAAAAACGGCAGCCATTTGTTTGGTAGTTCTTCTATCTAATTATCTCAACTACTTTTTTCTGTAACTCATTTTTATTCAAATTTAATGAAATCTTGGTTTGTGAGTTCCTAAATATTATTTTTCAAAAAACTTCCAGATTAAGTTGTTTAGCAAATTTTACAATAATATTGGCTATCTCTTCTACATCCTCATCTCTATCAAAATACTTATTGTGAGTATAATGTTTTAAGAGTTTCTTCCATATGCCTTTCATGCATGACGTCGTTGTTCGATCATCCTTTTATGATATTTTTATTGCGTCGTAACATGTCGTAATTTCTCCAAAATTCTTTCAATGGCTGATCTTTCTCTGCTCCCAATTGTTTGAGTTAAAATGATTCTTAAATAATACACTTGGAAGTTGGCAATATCCCTTCGTTCCATCAGCTGTAGAATGCTTGTGGTATTGGGAGAAAATAAACCACTTACTATAATTATAGATCATAGTCAGCGATAACGCAATCGACTGCATCATCTTATTTGTATCATATTTTGACATATGCAGGGAATATTTGATAAACACTGAAAAAAACAATTATATTCTCTTCGATGTAAGTGTGAATGGTCAAGAACTGGCTGAGCATTGACATTTAAAAAAAATAGGATTTTAAGAATCTTCAAATTAGTTGCAAATTGAAAATTAGCGTATATATTGTTTTCTTGCGATGTTGTACCGTTCTCTGCATCAGTGTTTGACAACTGGTGATAATTTTTCTGCAGTCCTCTTTTGTAATGTTTTTTATTTGACTCGTTAGTTTTAGTCATTAGTTTGGTAGATCCATGAACCACTTAATACATAAGAAAGCTGAAGAACGCTTTTCTTAAAAGGTCACAATACATTCCTAGATTAATTCAAACTGGACTTTGCATTAAACCGGATCTCAGGTTTTTCAATACTTTCCTTGAAAATGAAAATATTATGAGCTAGTATTATAACAGTATTCTTCTTCTATTCTTTTATCTCATAACCATTATGTTACTGGTTTTAGCTCTTTATTCGAGTTTATCAATTAAAAATACAATTTACAGAGAGAAAAATCAATAAATGAATAATTTTCCTAGCGCAAAGTAACAAAATGACATTATTTAACGTCAATTACGATATATAAAGTACCCGAAATAATATACAGAAACAAATTCACCAAGGCATGAGAAAAGAAATTAATTTTTTTGTTAATAGTATGAGTTTTTAGACAAATTTCACGACACCTGTGCTTTATTAATCATTATCTTTATAGGATCAGAGAGAAATAAAATGCAGCTAAAGATTTTATCGTCGACCCTCTTAAACAAAGAATAAAGTTAAGATATCATTATATAAAAAAAAATACTAGATATTCTCAGATCCACACTTAAAATATAATTAAATAAGAGAACTGTATATTTTTTTCTATTGTTTCCACTGTCCTTCATATAATTATTTACTATCTCATATTAAACGGTCAATTTTATTAATAATTATTTAATCTTTACACATCATTGGATATAATATACCTTAAATGGTAAAGGTCGACGTAGCCTTCCTTCCATCTTTGGCATTTCCGAAGTCGTTTCGACTCCGGAAATACTGGAGATGTTTAAATAAACTCAAATTAAAAACACTTTCTGTACTGATTTTGGAATACATTATGCAAAATGCATTTCTTTCATTCTCCAAACTAACCGATAGCTTTCTAAGTTAAGATTTTCTTTATACATTTTAATCTTTCATAGAATTATATTTAATCTTTTCAGAGGTTTTTTATTGGATTGATCTGTTAAACAAGATAGTATAGCAAAATATTATCTATATTTTTGCTGTTTTAGAATATTATGTGGCATATTTCTAATTTTTAATAGCAATAATTTAGTCGCCTGTGCAAATGACATCCGCCATTTGAGCAAAATGATCCAAAATATAGTAATGTCTGATATGCAACGATCAAAACATCAGACTTTATCTTTATAAAAATCTGTCTTTTGTTTTTTGGAATATTATAAATCATCAAACCCCTAATTTCTGCCTGAATTTATGGCAACTACAAGGAAATCCTTGTAAAATCATTAGTCTCTATCTCTCATATTTAGTAATAAAACTCTATTTAATTGAGCTTTTCTTGTCCATATGAACTACTAATAGTGCATTAAAAAACAGACATTAATATATTTTTTATTCCATGAAACACTATATAATAGAATAGAATTCTTCCGTAAATGTTTATTAAATGCCTTATTGATTTAGATCTTCTTACTTGAACAGTGTTTTCGATCTTCTTAGAAAGATAACTAAGTCAACTAATAAGTGTGTGGATGCATTAAATTCTTCTAGGTATTCTCAAGTATTCATAAAAAAAAATAATCTAAACTTTTTTAATAACGCAGGTTGTATAATTCCAATTGTTACAAAAAAATTAGAAAATTTTAAAAGAATTTTCGATAAAAAATAGCATTAATAATATAAATCCTCTAAATTCTAGAACAACAAAAAAACATGAATTAAAGACGTTTTTATGTGTCTGTATCAATTTTAATTCAAAGAATTCTCAAATTGTATCATTTTCTGTTACATACTAAAGTTATCATTTTAATATATTTTGCCCCAAGTAAAAGATATTTTTGTAAAATATTTCACCCTATGAGAAATGGTTAAACATTTAAAATACAAACAAGCAAAGAGAAGAATGGTCACCAAATTGTATCCAACGAACAAAATTGAAAGACTCTGAAACCGTCATGTCATGGCATGTAGGCAACATATATCGGTTGATAATGTAAGTTAACCGCGACTGATCTATAATAGTGTACGGATAGGTTAATCCTTTGACAAAAACTATGGATTCAGGCTTTTCTTTATTTATTTATTCAACTACGATAGATGGATGAGATAACAAAAAGATTATAAAACGCCATTCGCTGATATAAAGATTATAAATATGCAAGGGGAATGAGTCTCTGACACTAATATTCCTCCCAGTGTCAAACCACGACACTGGTTATTTTTAATATTAATTTGGTTTGAAATTGATATTATTTGTTTACAATTATTTATTGAACGAAGGATAGATGGAATTAAATTAATTAATTCTAGCGCACCAGCCACATAAATATAATATTTTAATTTATGATCATGTATAAAAATATGTCTGCAATAAATATGTAATGCCATCTATCATTCGTTCAATAAATAATATAAATTTGAATCCAACTAAAATAATATTGAAATAACCAGTGTCACGACTTGTAGGTAACATTTTGATAATGTAAAATAACAGAGCCCCGACACCTTTATCGTTTTACCTTAAGGCACCTGGGTAAAGTCGATTTTTAACAAGTAGACCACGATTTATCGATCAAATGTTGTCTTAAATAATTTCCTAAAATCTCAATGAGCAGAGCTACGACGAAATATTCCCAAATATTCATCAGCCCCCTCCCCCTTCTGGAGAGCCCCTGAATCCCGAGGGCCTCTGTATCATATTCTATCTTTAAACTTAATATAATTGTGACATGTTGTTTATTGATTATGCGCCTTAATGGCAGTTTATGTCACCCACCAGTGGCAGATATGTTAATGTAGGGCTAATTCACAATTTTTTAACAAGATAGTACTGTGCGCGTCATAAGTATGAAGATATATTGCTAAGAGCAACTTCTGTGACTGCATAATTATTATTGAGGTACTATGTACATTGTTTTCAGAGAATACATATTTACTTTGAAACTGACAAGAGAGCGAGAGAGAGACATTGGACTCTTAATACCTCCTTTGTCTCTGAAATAGTGACCTATTTGTTCAGCAATATTCCGCGAGCGGCTTTCATTTCAAATTATTTTCCGAACTCGCGTCATATAAAACACATTCTGCGCAAGAAAGGCAATTAATGATGGAAATTAGTCGTCACAAGCAATGTTTCATATTAATATAATTTAATTTACAGCCCAACAGTTAATTACGAGTTGTTAAACGATTTTAATTGCATTAAAGCACAAGCTGCGGCGAGCTTCGACACTCCGCCGCGTTGTTTATTAATACGGCATCTTGTTTTACTGCGATGTGGCGCATATTGCCAAAGTATGTTTCTCAAGGCGCTATAAACGATTCGATAATAAAAATTAGCTTTTTATATTTTATAGTCTCACTGTATCTGTATGAAATATGCAGACATCGGGCCATTCTTTTTTTATTCAAAGGGTATTGATTCTTCTCGCAAGTACAATACGTACAGTGTCAATAGTGGAATGGTGTCAACGATTGAACTATTTGTATAGGAAAATGTATCGTTACGAGTGGGCGGAAGGGGGAATTTTGATCGAAACAATTTTATTGCCATGTTTTAGTATCGTCGTAATTGTAATTTACAATATACGTCTAATGATTTATTGTCCCGTAATGAGTTTTGTGATTACGTTTTATTGCCACTATTATAGAAAATTAATTGTTGTGTCATAGGTAAGCTGTCCATACGTTACGCTTTGAACGGGATTGTTCCGTTTTTAGATAGCCTGTCCAATTGAAATGTCCCGTTTTCAGAACTAAGAGACTAAACCACGATAATAATTTCAAAAAAGGACGGAATAAATTAACCTAAAAACAATTTGGCCTTGAAACAAAGTACTCTGTTTCTTTCCCACTCCGTTCCTAATTTAATGGCGAAATGCAAGAAAGTAGGTGGTAGTTGATGAAGAATATGAAAATTCATAGCTGTTTGTGCCCTCGGCAGCAAGCAAAGAATATTGGAGAGGACTGTTCTTTTGAAGAATTAGAAGGATTTCAATGTGCGATTTAACCAAACTACTTAAATAGAAAGAAATTAAATGTGTAATGGACGAATTGATTCTTAAAGGATTCATTGATTCTAAACAAAACACAGAAGTATTTGATGAATATTCACTCATTTCCACATTACACCAAAAAAGTGACAGAATGGAACACTGAGAAAGTTTCAACCGAAAATCATTATGTGAAATTGTTTAAACACTTTCACATCAATAATTTGAATCATACGAGCTTTTAAATAGTTGTTGAATATATTTAACCCTTTAATCGCCATATGGATTTTTACCGTACGCCGTATAAACTTCAAATAAAATGAAACGGCTAAACATATCGACATTCTAACAATCAGATTGTCTTCAAAAGGTCTCTGCATTAATTTTCATTTAAAAATATTGTATTTATTCATCAATAAATTTGTAGTAGCGTTTGCCATGGCGCTATTGATTTCGCGTGCCTGCACGCCATGGCGTCTGAACCAGCGGTTTCCAAACTGGGAGGCGCGCCTCCCAGGGGAGGCGCGGGCTATAGCCAGGGGAGGCGCTAAAAATTTTCTAAGAAATAAAAAAAATTATACCATAATATTTACAAATAAATAAAACTAAAAAGCAAAAAGAAGCTGTACCTCCTCCAAGAAAAGACGATACAGTTCATCGTATTTACTTCATTAGGATTTACAAGCATTATTATAGTACTTTTGGGTTTGAAAACCAAATGTGCTCTGTTATGTCTGAAAGCCTTTAGCTTCGGATAGTATGATACCAGTCAAAATAAAACGACACCTAGAAACTCTACTTTCTGAATACATTGTAAAGCCTTTTGAATTTTTTGAAAGAAAATTGGACGAGATATATATTTAGAAGCAAACGTTCAAAAAAATTGTTTCAGTTACACCAAATGCATTACTATTTCATACCATGTCCTATAACTGGAATTGCTAACTTTAGAATACTCCAGCAGAAATGGGGAGCCGAATGATGAATCCTTGCCTTTATAATGAATTCCTGCTGGCTAGTCCTGAGGCAAAGCCTTTGGCTAGATCAAGTGGCTCCTTTAACCTGGGTCTGACTAACTCCCCAGGGCCTGCGTGAGTCAGTCTCCTGGGTCTGGCGAGGATCAAACACACGATGAATCCTGACTGTAATAATATTAAAGTAACCACCCTTTTGATTTTTAGCTAAAATTAAAATCTCTGTATTGCGCGGTATTTCTCATTTTATTCGGATAAAAAAGTTATCAGCCTAAGAGTAACTGACGAAGCATTTTTAATGTATAAGCCTTTTGGTTTCCTTGAACGAGATTTTCAGTTTCGAACTAACATCATTTTTATAGCTGCGCGGCTCATTCTGAAAAAAGGAGCTAACTTTGTTTCGTCAGTTTCCTTTGAGCAGCCACTAAATTTTCTGGCACTGTGCTCTTTTAATTGCATTCAATTATAATTGCCGATAAAACAAAAATCCGATTACTCCAATTAATCTCGTGTATCACTTGTTATCAAAAAAAAATTACCGGGAAATGTAAGTAAGAGTTAATTTTTTAAATTCTCGTTCAAATATCAAAATTTTTCTCTGCGCGGCTCTTTTTTTCATTTTGTTAAATAATATATTATTATATTTTTTTTCTGGGTGAGGGGAAGTATTATGCTTCAAGCATAGTAAAACCAAAAGTACTTGAACTGGTCTCTGGAAAAAGGCAAACAGCAGTAGTTTTAACGATCGTGCAGTAAATATTCATTATTATGGTTTCTCGGTTTTATGTGGAAAACTGCTAGTAATGGTTTCAGCCTCCTGTTTTACTGAATTTTATTCATTTGTGAACTCTATGCATAAATATATACCTATGTTTTGGAATTTGAAAAACTACATTTTATTTTTTTACAATAAAGATCTGGTGAACGCTATATGAAACCGGAGGGGTCTAGTATCTCCAACAAGGTTAAGAACCACTGGGCTAGATTGTTTGAGCTTCGTCACGAGGTGCGTGAGTTTCTTTTAAATCAAAAATATGCCCGAACTATACTAGCACCTTGATGATGATTACTGGATAGCCAAACTTGCATACATGGCTGATGGCATTCGAGTATCGGAATGAACTAATAAAAATGCAAAAGTCGAAACGGAGGAATATATTGAAGTGCCCTGACAAATTACAAGGGGCTGGAAAAAAAAAACTCCTTGAACTTTAAGGGTAGAAAAGAGTTGCAAAAAGGGATGTTTAGAAATGTACTCAATTCTAATACCTAAGTATATTTTAGCTTTAAAAAAAGGCAACCCTAGAAGACTTTGGTGTGCCGCAAAATGAGAGAGCATACAGGTGTAACTGGTTTGTGTTTTATTTTACAATTATTTTAAAGACTTTGATTTTCAAAATTAATGTGGGTACAGAATTCATCTAACTACAATGAAGAAGACGAATTTGAACTGAAAACTGAAAAAAGAAAAATTGAATTATCATGGATAGGCCTACTAAAACAAAAAGTGCTCTTAAAATGAAACTATGATCCACCTTTAAAGAATCTTAGTGGAGAGTATTGAATCCACAGTACTAAAGTAGAGCAAGTGCTTCTACCTCGCTTTGTAAATGGGTCGTGGGATGAGCAAGGAAACGGGCTTTTCAGCACTAGCTGCGATGAAAAAAAACGAAATATCGAGCCAGATTATCGAAAAGGAGCTTACGAGGGAGACTCCTTATTAACTGGCCCCCAAGATTTGAAAAACTTTGTGCCAATAAACAGCAACATCCCTTCATATTTTCATACTTTGCGTTAGATTGGTTAGTAATTTAATATAAAAAATAAAATCGTCTATATGTAATGTGTATTATTGCTCAGATTTAGCCTATTCTTATAAACATGCAAACCTTTGCTATTTGTCCTGTTAATTATATGTAATTATACAATATTTTTTTTTTGAAACAGTTATTATTATTTAAAACGTGTCTATATTAGTATTGGTATATATATTAAAAAATTAAAAGTAGGGAGGGAGGCGTGAAAAAAAAAAATCTTTTTAGGGAGGCGTGGTAGCATAAAGTTTGGAAACCTCTGGTCTAAACGGTTAATATCTGCCCAACACTAATGCATCCATAGAAACGGTCTTTTCCCTTATGAATAAGTTATGGACGAGCGAAAAAACACAATTTAAAGTCGAGGTATTTAAAGCTATGTTAATTATCAAAGTAAATTTACAGAAATTGTGAAGAATTTTATTCTTATTTAAAATCAATACCAAATATACAGAAGCAAATTTGTTTTTAGAAAAATATAAGACTACATAAAACGCTTTAGAAAGTTAGTCACCCATATAAAATTTGGGGTTAGGTTTTTTTAACTTTCTTTGCGATTTGGAGCAAATCAAACATTTCACCCATTTTTTTTATTTTTATATTTTTAATGACGCTCCTGCCGAGGGAACGGTATACAAAAAACCGCCGCAAACGCTATAGAAAACAACGCTATAGAAGTGAACGCTATAGGAGGGTTGACTGTACATTAAAAGTTTAATGTAAATATGTCAGTGAACTCTTTCACATTAGAAGGATGTTCGTGTTCCTGTTCCCATTTATTGTGGGATTAAGTTATGGGGATAAAAGATTCTCTGAATTACAATATAAGTGACATTTTGCACATCGAAACCCAAAAGTTATTTTTTGAAACCGACGAAGAAAAGAAAAAGGATATAATAAACATGCTTAAGGAGACATCCGGTAAGAGGTTAACAAAATTTGTATCTCATTCGTGTACAAATGAGACAAATCTTGTTTACAAAACATTAAACAAACTCTTTCGTCCATCTGTAGCTGGAAGGCAATTACAAAAATAGTGAAACATTGTTATTTAAAATTTAACACTATTTTCAACAACAACAACGACAATTAAATATCAAATATTAAAAGTGGGGTAAAATAATAATAGATTAAAATCATCATCCATTGAAACGTGTTCTATGATATGTTATAATAAATTTTAATATTATTTTAAATGAAATTCTTGTGTGTTTTTATATTTTTTAAATGTTTTCCATTAAAAAATTGTATACTTTGTAGTAAATTATGTATATATTCGACCATCTAACTTAAATATATGACTAAAATATAAACGCTAAATAAATGGTCACCATAGTATGTTAAAGTCTTCCTTATGGGCATGTTGAGGGACCCCGGACATGGACTAATCCTATACATCCGTCTGCATGGCGACTTCCTCACCAACCGGTCTACGCGGATATCGACTATTGCAAACGGCTTCAGGGAATCGATACTTTGTTTTATTTAATTTATTAATAATGCCGGCGAGACGAATTATGCTAAAAAATAAAACCTATCCAGGTACGCATAATCGCCGTAGATTATTATCTCGAGAGATGTGTGTAAAAGGTAGTAGGTAGGAGATGGTAGCAAAAAAAAACGAACACCGAAACTGGTATACGCGTATGAAAAGGGTTCACGAGAAAAAAAACCATCGAGTCCCGTGCTCACCGAAAACATTTTTAGGGGTTTGTTGTCTCATCCCGGCCCCCTTTTTTATCCTTTGAATTTTGACCCGGACCGCAGTTGCTCGAACCCTGTCATTAAATCGTTTAATAATTTCGAAAACAATTTGGAGCGGCAATTCATTATAATCTATGTATCTGGTATTCAGCGGCGCTCAAAGTGTGCGATGTCAAACAATAAACGACTGAGGCAATATTAAAAAATAAATAAAAACCTTGAGATATGAATACTGCGGATCTCATGGACCACTTGGTTAGCACAGATATTGCGGTTTTACTGTCACTGGCTTAAAATTAACGCAACTAAACACTGTTTCACAATAAATGCACAAAATATAAAAATAAATATTCATTTGTTTTTATTTTGAATTTATTATATCTATTATTATCATTGTTAAATATACTATTTATTGTTCAAACGAGTGTTAAGCCCACGAATATCGGCCATAATCCAATAAAATTCTATTAGAAATATACTATACTTGGCATAATATTTTTTTTATGACATTTAGTGTTCACTTGCTTCACTGAAATATTGTTTTATTAACCCAACCGTCACGGTGGCTTGAAAACAACCGCATCCTTCAAAGGGGGTCTCTCAGGGACCCCAAACATTTCTAGCCGCAAACTGAGCTCTGGCCGTACATGTCTCTTGCACGTTTCATTCGCATTCGGCATAGGGATCGGATTCGAGTGAGAAAAAATATCGCGCGCATATCAACAGCAGCGAATATTGTTGTTTTTATTTTTTTTCTCAGTCACAGACAATAAAAGACAATGATTGTTTATAATATTAATTCTATAAACTGTTTTTTATACAAATACAAAAAGTTTGTGACATGTAAGATTTATTTTCCTTTTACTCCATCTTTGACAATCTTCTCTAGTTGTGAGCAACAAGTATTCTTGTCATTTAACCCATCTGTACGTTTTATTTGCAGTCGGCACATCATATCGGATGCGAGCGAGAATAAACATTGCATCCGTGGCAACAGAAGCTAATATAGTTCAATGATTATTTATTTTTTAGACTTTTTTAGACAAATACAAAAAGTTTGTGACATTTAGGATTTATATTAAAAGAGTTATTCAAGAAAAATCAAAAACTTGGGGCCCCAATATACCCCATCGGCACGGCTAGAATGTTTAGAAGTCATAACCAAAATTGGTTATTTTTTAATTTATAATTCGACTTTAAACCTAATAGTAAATATTTATTTAAATTCAAAAAAATATGTTCGACTTTAAAATACTCCCATTAAATCCCTGAAAAGTTTTCTATAATAGGAAGGAGCGATTCTCACTAGGTTATACAGTGAATTCTCCCATAACGCCAAGATAGGGACCATGGTTTAGAACCCCACCTTATAGAAGACTATGTACTCATACAAAATTTGGGATTATGTTTTTTAATAGTATTTTGTGAAGAAAACAAAATGAATACATCAAACGATCTAGAAAGAAGCAATGTTGGATGCACTGTGATACTCGCCGCTATACCTCCTATAGCAGGGAGCGCTATAGGAGGTTTGACTGTAGTTTTGTTTATTTTTCAACTTTAAACTTGTGAGAGTGAGCAGTGGGTTCTTAAAAACAAAATTTACATTCAACAAGAAATGTCATTTGACAAGTAGGTTTAGTCAACTTTATTTATCTTAGTTTTTTAACTTTTATCCCATTTTATGCCCAGTGTTTCAATTTCGAAAAATCTTAAAGAGCTCGTGTAAAGCTAATACAAACGCAAAGAAAAGGAAAATCTTTTGTGCAATTTTTAATTCAACTTTTCATTCCAGAATTTTGAGATAAAGAAGTTAAAAAATTAAGAAGTGCTAATTAAAATATGTGTCGTTTGCAAAATTAGTGTTCGCTGACTCATTTATATGTTATTTGTTGTAGATATGGATTAAACAATAGAGCTATAAGTTAGATCAAAAGCCTCATTTAACCGATCTGCCTCGGCGGCTCGAAACCAACCACGTGGTTCGAAAGGGGTATTATTACAATGGAAAATAGACCCCAAGCATTTCACTTAAAATGTTAAAAAATGGATTATTCTAAGAAAATATGCCTCATAATTTGGTCGATATTTTGATTTTTTTAACTAATGGCTGCAGACTGAGAACACGTCGCAGTCCCAGAGTTCTCACGGCACGTGTCAATAGTACTGTTTCACTCGCACTTGCACATCAAATCGGATGCGAGCGAGAAAACAGATCGCTTGTGGCAACAGAATCGAATATTAAGATTATTTATAATATTTATTCTTTAGACTTTTTTAGACAAATACAAAAAGTTTGTGACATGTAGGATATTTGTTAAAAAGTTATTATAAAAAAATCAAAAAAATCGGCACGGCTAGGTTAATAAATTTTAAATGATTTAATATATTATAATAAAAAAATAAATACTGAAAATCTGATGCTGCATACGTCTATACAACAGATCGATCGGTCCATTTCGATCGACAGTTGGCGACAGTTTATTTAATTGGACATTTTGACAGATGGTTGTTTTAAATCGGAGCGATTCGCGGCCCTAACAATGTCACATTCGGCCATATTGACTCGATATTCGGGTTACAAAGTAACATTTTAGCAGTTGTACAATATTCTCGGAATCAATTAGAGCCGCACAAGTTTGAAGAACTATCCTCCGCCATCTTTTGATCTGAAACTCCGGCTTCTAATTTATTCACGGAAAATAAACAGGGGAAAACTGTCGCCGAAGATAAATTCCGACAGTCTCGGAGGCTTCGCCCCCGGGGATCCGGCCTCCGGTGACGAGACAAAGGACACGACCCCAAGGTCGCTCACGCGTGGAGTGTTCTTCGTGTTTTTATTTGCGCAACGGTATGGAATCCCTCATGAAACTTCGCCAATTACCAAAGATGGCCATCTCTGATTCGGCCGAATGAGGTGCGATAAGAAAATCCACGGAATGCGAAGGCAGCGGGGTGAAGGGTGTGGATTGATGATGTAATTTTTTATATATTTTGGACCAAAGATTGAGGAGCTTGCCCGAGAAGAAAGGGAAATCGTGCTTTTGAACTTTTAAATGAGCAATTTGTGCGGGTTATTCTCTCTATTCCTCCGAATATAATAATACTCATTCGCTTTTTTTTATTTATTTTTTTCTTCTCATGTAAATACAAATTGGAAGCACTCCTTGAGTAGACTGCGCGATCCTCTTAAAATAGAACGGAACTGGATATTGACCCAGATAAGGTTTTAAATGAAATTTTATGCTCGGTAGACAACCTGTAGAGCTATATATATATTTGAATAATTTTGCACGAAGGAAACGATATGGCTTCCGATAATATTTAATTTCGTGCGTCTAGTTAGCGAGAGTTAGTTATTTTGAAGCATCAGGATGTGCAAATTAATTGCACTCGAGGTTAATAAACCCTCGCCGAGTATCGATTTAAGTCCGTATTATTATCACACAGGCTTCGGCAGAGTAGTTCCATCGGATACAGTGTTATTCAGCTAAATATAGACTAGTATTTATTTGTAAAATTCACAATGCTGAATTATTCCCAATAAAATATTCGTAAAATATATGTAAATTTTATTTAATTTAAGCATACTCTGAAATAAAACAATTTCAGGTATTGAAAATAATAATGCAAATGTATGAATAACTTATAATAATATTAAAACTATGTAAAGGTCGTATTTTTTGCCGGCATAAATACATATAGCATTCGAATTATTCAGAAATTAACATATAAATGCTAGTAAATATTTAATAAATATAATTCAGTGTATTTGAATGATGACAGAGGGTAGAATGTTTTATTTTAGATAAATGTAGTAATTATTATAGAGTAAAATATACGATAATGTGAAATTAAAACACACTTAACGTTGTTAATGGATTCAAATACTGCGAGTGTAGAAATGGGCGATTTTTCTTCTCTTGGTCGATCTTAAGCGGTTCTCAATCATTCGATATAGGTTTCAGAAGGTCTCGATATGCTATCTGCTTGTCAGCGCTACCAGCGTCGTGTATTGAATGGATGCGGCCCGGTAGCGGGGTGCGGGAGGGGCCTCGCAAGCGCTGTATTACGTTGCGACATACTGACTTTGAGCCACGTATCGCTTGTCACTTATTTCATTATGTTAGTATTATTTAGTATTTTACCTCGCCATTTATTATTTTTAAATAAAATATGAGCGAAATATACTTTTTAATTTTTAATATTCCGCAGCACCCCCAAATATTTAGCCATATGTGCATTCAAACCATGGAATGTTGCTACTTGACTTCGATATCGGTTTTAGAAGGTCTTCATATGCTATCTGGTTTACCCTTCCAGGACAAATTAACGTAAGATACTCTTTGATGCTAAGATAGAGGAGGATACTATCATATCAATTTTTTAAATTTAATTTTCCACTTTAAATATATTCCAATTCTTCAATATGTTGAAAAGTTACCGTATGAGATCTTTCATTATTATAAGACTATTCTAAATGCATTCAATTTTTTTGCTTCAATCTATAAGTTTTCCATTAGATTCTGCATAAAGCATGATTTTTTCCAACACTTTTTACGTCGTTCTTTATAAGTGATCTACAGCTTATTTCTTCTAAACCGATGTTTACATTCCACTTTTCTCCTCATGGTGGTCTGCAAAGAGTGAAGATTTAGTCCATTTAATCTTATTGGGAGCTCCTTGAAGCTCTCGCTTATTGTCAAAGTTTGAAGTACTTTCATATACTTGGTTCGTTCCATCCATGCAATCTTTTAAACATTAAGCTAGTAATACATAAAAAAGGATCTAAAAATGGATGCTACACGAACCTACTAGGATATTTTTAATAAATGTAAAAAAATCTATTTCTCTATAAAGTTGTAACGATCTACGAAGAGTGGATCCTTCACGATAAGAGAATGGACTACACACTAATTAGAAAAATTAGATGAGAATATTCTGGTGAATGGATGTTGACGCTCGAAGAATGAGATCAAAATAAACATGCGAACGAACTTGAAAGTGGCAACATTCCGTGACAAGGTCCCTGAGAGTAGACTCCGCTGGTTTGAACATACATATGTACAGTGGCAGCCCGTGGGTAAAACATTTGGGGGTGCTGCGGAATATTAAAAATTAAAAAAATATTTTTCGCTAATATTTTATTTAAAATATAAAAAGTCATACTGACTCATCGCAGCGCAACACGGTGTTTAGGGCAGAGACCTCACCCCTCCCCGCACTCCGCTACCGGCCCGCATCCGTCCAATACCCGACGCTGGTAGCGCTGACAAACAGAGAGCCATCTTACACTACATCGCGCGGAGAAACACTACCCGTGTAGGCTTCGACCAGAATAAAAAATATAAATTATATTTATGTTTTTCGGTCTTACACAATATAAACCTATATTTTAATTAAAAAACAATAAAATTATTTTTTTCCTTAATTTGCTTGGGGGGTGCTGCAGCTACGCAGTATATATAGAAGAATCGCCACTGCATATACAGCTATCAATAAAGTAAAGGGATTGTGTGGATGCAATTTCTGCGAATACTCAAAAACTTCGAAAGGAAATGATGATAATGATTGGACAAAGCTAATATTTAAAAAAATTCCAGTCGGTTGTTACTCGTTATCAGCAATTTTCATATCTCGGAAGCTTACATAAGAATATACCACAGGTATCACTGAAGAGTTTAGGGATGGTTCTTCAAGAACAGTCGGCAACAACACATAGTGTTAGATAAAAGCATATATCACCACCTCAGCTCTGAACTCATTGAATTCCATCTCCAATTATATAATAGATTATTATCTGTTATATAATTGGATCGTTATATTATGTTGATCTATAGCCTGAAGCCGCTTAGCTGGTGACGAAAACTTAGAAGATAATGGAAGCTATCTTAAATTATGAGATAGTATAGAATACACAAGAACCAAAAACCGAACCAATACAGCTTGGGTCCCCGCGGTATGGGCACGAAAGGGGAACCCTTTGGCCACGGGTGAGACTCAGGTTCCTTTGGCCTCGACTATCATTTGAGAGTCTGGTAAGACTTATACGTCTCTTGACTGGCAAATGACGACGATGATGATGATGACACCATAAAAGATTGATCTTAGGATAACTACTTATCCCAAAAGATATATGAGGACGAAATGTTCCGAAGAACCAATATTTAGTTTTTACTGAAAAATTAGCGTCTTAAACAATGCAAAAAAGCTCGTGAGCCGCAAGTGGAGTGGTAGAATATTTTCACGCTAGTTGATCAACGCAGACAACTCCGCATGGACAATCGTGGACAGCAACAAACAAAAGAGACGTCAAATCTGCGATGAAAAAGTTAAATATATACTTATGATAATATGGCTATATCATCATCATCATCATTTGCCAGCCACAAGGCTCTCACTCGCTGAGGGCAT
>JAGXCT010035821.1:100352-139333 GCA_022495035.1 Philopotamus ludificatus | reverse complement strand
AACATTGCAGAAAATTTTCTGACGATTGTGATTTATTTGATTGTTACGTACTCATATGTTTGACAACAAAATTAATATTTTGGCAAATATATCATTATTGTCGGATATGAACATTCTCCATTGTATTCCAACATTCATCAATTACTTTTCCATTCACATTGGCCGATCTCTTGCATAATATGTGTTGCATTGTTAACGAGCGTCATCGAAACACACATATAACAACAGCTGCGTTAACAGCAAATTGCAAATTCAATTATTTTAATTCGCACTTCCGAACGAGCAGTATTTTTTTTCGTATTATTAATCGGGCAAATATTTTTTTAACAAGCGTCTTTTTGTTCGGTCAAGCCTCACCAAGCTCCATCCTTGGATTACAAAGTTTAACAATCAGAATTCAGCCTCGCGATTTTAAACGATCTGATATCGGACTAAGGTTCGGTACATTGTGCACAGTGTCTGCATTGTTTTAAGGCTAATTAAATCGTAATTGTGTTTTGATATTGACCGTTCCGTTTCCATTATGCATTGTTGAATAAATCTGCATAAATTTGCCGAAATGTATCAATCATGATCGTTGACCCTGTGCACGTTTTAATTGATCAATGCGCGACTAATCAATTTTTGTTTCACGCTGTTGCAGCGTCGAGTTTTTCGATTCTCGTTCCCATGTTCCCAAAATATCGTCTCTTGATTTCCTGCTTATATTTAGAACGGAGATTGGGTTTATATCTTTTTTTTTGTTCGTATCGCTGTCTCGGATGCAAATGAGATTCCACCAGACAGTGCCTCGTGTGATAATGAGAAGATTTTTTTCGTTGTACGTTTGAGACAAGATTTTACGGAATTTCAATGGTCCAGGCATGAAATTTAAGAAGCGTGTTCAAACACTATGGTATGTTGTAACTAAATTGATATGAAATTTACTTTCAAAGAAATATAACAATTTTTACTTTCGTTCATAATCGATTTTAATGGATAGAAAGTATTGAATTCATCTTAGTAAAATGTCCATGAATCATGGTACATAAATCCGACGATACGCAATAAGTTTCATCTCGTTGTTATATAAAAATCGTACGTGGGTCTGTTTTGACCTGGAGTATACTGAACTTGCACCGAGACGACTTCGATAAATGTAGACTTAAGGTCAAGATGCTGGCACCAGTTTCTCACATATGCGGAACCGTTCATAACAATTTTCAGATTATTTTTAATCAGAAATTATTCTGTTTGCTTTTGTAGTTTGCATATTGAGGATGTTTCGAAATGTAATCGTGGGATCACTCTTTTACGATTGAAATCGGGCTGGTCCATTACTGAAGATACGCAATGCAATTTTGCAAACTAATCTTTATAACATTTTTATGATTCAATGTGCAATAATTGAGTACGAGAACCGCTCGCTAAGATTATATTGTAAGAAACAACCTGAGCACGATACCGTTACTGCAGGAGTGCGTAACCATTGCGAATCCATGCGATTAATTAAAACGTAATCTACACAATTAATAACCTCAACAACTGCTTATCTGCATTTTGTCACTTGAATTTGTCATTGACCGATTTGATTCGTATCTTACGTCGTAGGAAATTGCGACAATTGCGACATCCGTGTCATCTTCTTAACGGTAAAATTTAAATTGGCGACTTCTTTACATAACACGGTGTTTAAATTTTAATGCTGCACGTCACCATTTTTTTTTATTATTATTATTTTTTGCGTTTCCCACGTTCGTTGGTTTTTAGGATTATTTGCTATTTTGTCGACGCCTGATCTCTTGCGAACGTACCACTTTCTAATGGTTACGGATGAAGCCATAAAACAAAATACAGCCGCAGATCTTGAACTCAGTAAACTTTCTTTCTGATCAATTATCACCGCGGTGCAATCACGTATGCATTTGCACTTTAGAAAATGCATTTAGGTACTGTGAGACGAGTGGGTGGGTTGGTGCAGCCAGCCAGACTGCGCAATACGTCGTGATGGGCCCGCGGGTCTCGGCTTTTGAAATCAGCGTTTAAAAATTCAATCTGTGTTGCCACATTATTTATTATCTCGGTAATTAGACAAAGAAAATGTTGATGATCAATTCCCGTATGTATATTTGACTTGCGGTACTTGAGCGACTTCCCTGTTTGTTTGCTATGGATCTCCCTCGGTGACTGTATATTATTTTAGATGAATCTCAAACAAGCTTATTTAGAGTGCGAGGCAATAATTTCATTCGAGAGTTGGGTTACTGTAAATATTAGGGGGACCAAAAACAAATCGCGCGTTTTATAAACGGAATAAAAAATAGTTTAAACCAAATTTAGAATCTCGATCATACAAAAAGTTGTGCTAAATGGACCTGAAAATGTAATAATCAGATGGAACGAAGCCCGTCGAATAAATCCAAAATTCTTTATCTTGACAATAATGCAAATTTTTTAGCCCATCTATGTTGTTTTTGCATTTATTTAATTCACTGATTTAAAAATAAATACTGCAAATCAAGGACATGCAAGATTTATGATGCATTTTGTGATTTTAGACTTAAATCAAAAGCAATCAAGTTTTTTTCATACACCCGTGGCAGATTGATTTTACGCACCTAGCAAAAATCGTCTATTTTTTGTGCTATTTTTATTTTACGTCATTCATGCTATGTTTTGATTTAGGCATATCTTAACACTTGGATACGGTGATCGAGTCCAGCATAGCTTATAATTTTGCTTCCGGTTGATTATAATGTTATAATATATTTTTTTGTGCTAGTGAATATTCTAGTAGTAATATATGTTTCCATATACGCCAGTCTTATCAACATTATTAGACATGCGAACGTCTTTCGTTAATATCTTATAATTCTGGTCAATGTCACGAGCGATTTAATTTGTTTTCGAGTCGAGATTACTTTCAAAACTTTATAAAATACCTATGTCTACTTCTGAAACATCATACTCCACTCTGTGAGGATAATTCATAAGACATGAAAAGAAGTGTCTCCCAGAACAATTAAGTCAGCTTAAAAAAGCTCTGACCAGAATTTCCATTATAAGTCGAATCTATGATTTACTCTCGTTATATTTTTTTTTACAAAATTTATTAAAATAGATATTCATTGGGTAAATGTATAAGAAGTATCTATAGAGTTTGATCTGATATCCGATTCAATTAAAAACATTTTTTTAAAATTAAATTAAATTTAAAAAAATAAGTTGTTTGCTTAAAAACCTTTTGGGACAATAAGTCTAGCCCACGGAGTGGGAAAAGTTGGAAAAATACTTTATTTGTAAAATATAAGATTTTTCCACAGCCTGGTTTTATTAAACGTTTATTAAATTATCTCTCTGGGTATGTTCTAACAGATTGAGATGATTATCGTACCAGATGCGAGCGAGAAAAAACATTGCACCCGTAGCAACAAAACCGAATATTGTTATTTTTACCTTTTTCTCGCAATTGCGGACAATACATATCAATGATTATATATAATATTTATTCTTTAGACCTTTCCAGAGAAATGCCAAAAGTTTGTGATATGTGGGATATATATTAAAAGATTTATTTAAGAAAAAATAATAACTTGGGGTCCCAAATATACCACATCAGCACTGCTAGATTAATTGTAATTGACTATCTGAAGAATAAGACAGTTTGGTTTCAACTATTCATATATTTTTTGTAGACTATGAATAGATATACGTATGTAAAAAGCTTTTTCTAAAATTATTTTGATTTCACGTAAAATGTAGCATAATTTATATATTTTTTCATTATTTAAAGAACATCTCATAAATGTCGTAATCTATTTAAAAACACTATTTCTTACTGGCGTCCTATTTCCCCGATATCTAAATAAATTAACTTTATAGCTGCAGCTCTGGCTGTAGGATCCATGGAATATACGAGGGTCACTCTAAATATAGACTGAAATTTTAGAAGGGCAATAGACGTACACAGTTACGTATCGCTGCTACGGAGCATCGAAACTGTTTTATGTGTATTTTGCATGAAATTCTGCTAAATATGCAAAGTAGATCGCAAATTGTTAAGCTGTTGGCGCTCCTCCAGTGTTTTGGCATCTCATTTATGACCTATTATCACATTCTCGGCCGCTGTCTGCCGGAAAATGTACGTTTTCATTTCGAGTATTAAAAAAAAGATAGTCGAAATTTCATCAGCGCAAAATGTCCCGCTGTGAGACGCTTTAAAAGACAATTTTTAATTTAAACTTTTTCGGATGAGCGGCAATACGACGCCCGTTTAATGGTCTCTAGACGCCGACTCTTCATTTCCGTTTAAGTGATACCTTAAATATCCAATAGAGGAAGACGCGGATAACACCACTTAATGCTCGCCGTGTTTATTTTCGGCAACTAAATCCGGCGACACATGGACACCATTACGCCAGAGCTGGCTGTCGCTCATTCCTTTGCTGATTTACAACATCTGGTGTAGACGGCCCGAGATCAGCGATCAGGATCAGGGGGAGGTTAAATCCGGAACCATCGCAAGGAAACCCCGATCGAAACCAGCGCATCAATCAATCCTAGCTAAAATTAACAAAAGTGTAAGAAATCATCACGAAATCTTGTGATTACGGCGTTGCCACAATCTAGATTCATAATGCATAATCGTCGTGTTTCCTCACGACACATTTATCCACCTCGCCACAATGCAATTGGATTTAATATGGTTTTTCTTTTCGATTTGTGCAACGCATGCATAATCCGTCATTTGTATTAATTGCATTTATTTATTATCATCAGCGCCGTCTGCTTCGTTTTGCGCAATCGCAATAATGCCTTTGCATTTGTACATTGTGATCGTTTTGTATTTTTCTGAATAGATTTCGGTAGATTAAGCACAGAGTGGCATATATCATCTCTGTGATTGTTATTGGCTCTGCAGGTAATGCTGTTATGCGCAATGATAATCGTAAACCATCATACGCGATATAATAGTGTACGTATTTGCATTTAAATAAATATTATACGTCTCAGTCATTATCCTAAATTATTTAAATTCGTGGATGTGTGTAATGTTTTAATTATTATATTGCGTACAGCTGCTGGATGTGTGCGATCGGCTTTATCTCTGTTCAGGTATGAAATTCCTCGCGTAGCGCTATGGACTCGATTGATGAAATTTAAATTCATTCATCAAATTAACATTTTTATCGTTTGGCCCCTTTGTTCCCATGGATCCGACATTTTGGACAGGAGTCGGTTACATTGGACTTTTATATTATAAACACCACAATATTTAAAACCATGTTCACATGTAATTGTGTGGATATGAGCCATTATCTGAAGTAGAATCAAAGTTTCCACAGGTTCGGATTAAATATTTAAATAAAATAATATTTGCTATATTCAACTGTGTATATATTTTTTGGCGTATGCTAATTTTTGCTCCATTTTTTTTATTTAGTTTCGTATGGCAATGCGTAGGTAAACTTGCATTAGTACAACTTGTTATATTTAGATATGATCTAATGTATGTAAGTCTCTATTTATGCGAAAAATATTCGCAGAAAAATTCTCGAATCCACTGTTAAAATTTACGGTTACGTTCCATTATTTTCTAAATCCGCATTAAATCAAAGCTTGATGCATCTGACAATGATCATCAGGATTTGGGAATTGTTGCTAAATTGCTTCTATCGCAAGATGAGGCAGCTAGCGCATCAAATGTGCATATTGAAGACAATTGCTCTCGTTCTGTTTTTAATATAATCAGTACTTACTGTTGTTTAACTCTGGTTCGGAATTTAGGCCATTGACACCTAAAATGATTTTATAATAAAATAATATAGGGAAGCTTGAAATCAGTTTAACCAAAAATTGCAATTAACACTCCTATAGCGCTTTCTGCTATAAAGCGGCGTGTGCACAAATAGTGCTGAAATAAAGGACAATGTCCTTTAATGTATTAATTTTGTTAAATATACAAAATGGAATTAAAAAACCAAACCCAAAATTTTGTATGGTTGCTTAGTCTTCTAGAAAGTGGTCTCGACGCTATAGGAGCACTCAACTGTATGAAAACCATATCTCCGTGTTTTTTTGAAGATATATTATCCAAGAGCACTGCGTCTTTCATTTATTTCCCCCACAGTGTTCAGATAATTGGCTATAAAATCTTCAAGAAGTCATGTGGAAAGTATTGGAAAGTATCTCCATCTAAAGCTTCTGTTCAAGACGTCTGTATCTCATAATCCTGCTAGTGTTGTTCTATTTATTTATTACATATATGTATGTATGTTCTCATCTCTTCAACTATATCACTGATTCTTGTTGAAGTCTGGTTTTTAGCTTCAGAATCAGTATTCGCGTATGTTTGATCATCGTTAAATGCCGTCAAATTAAATACTTTAGACAGAAGACAGCCTAAAGTGGAAGGCAAAACTTTGCTAGACAGAAAGAAGCTGTCGAAGCTCTGCAACACAGCAATTTACGAGATTGAAAGGTCCAGAAGTGTTCCAGTTCGCGAAGAACTGAAGACAAATCGAAATGGCCACACGAATTTAACCAATCCGTCACGGCGGCTCAAAACCAACCACGTCCCCCGAAAATTTCGCCAAATTCTAGCGGCTCGTGTCATTAGTATACGTTTCACTCGCACATGGGATATCGTACCGGATATGAGCGAGAAAAAACATCGCGCTCGTGGCTACAGAAGCGAATATTGTTTTTTTTATATTTTTTTTACCTTTATTGCGGACAATAAAGGTCAATGATTATTTATAATATTTATTCTTTAGACATTTTTTAGACAAACGCAAAAAGTTTGTGACATTTAGTATTAATATTAGAAGAATTAATCGGGAAAATAAAATCTTGGGGTCCCTAATAGACTCTTATCGGCACGGCTAGGTTAAAGAATCGTATCTTTTACTAGATCTTTTAATTTGTATGTGTCCACTGCTGGCCATACTTATATTTTTTCCATTTTGGGGGGTCTAGAAAAATCAAAACTTGGGGTCCCAAATATACCTCATCGGCACGGTTAGGTTAAACACGATAACAAATGAAGGAGAGATTTTTGAGGTCGACTTCTTGTTTAACACGTGTGTGTCTTAAAACAATTTTATTTTACTGCGAAATTTAAGATTTCTAACCTCCAAAACTAATGTAGAATAGACGTATAGAAATCAACAGTATGAATTATCTCAGGATAAAAAATATGAGAGAAGACACATGCACAATTAGCGTTGTTTAACCAAAGAGGTTTTATCCCATTTTTCATATTCTCTAGGCTTTTTAATTTCATGGTAATTTCCCTACGAGAAAAGTGTACAAAATGAGGCCAAATTTTCAACAAGCGCGATTTTTAACTTGAAAATATTGGTTATTTATTAATTATTATTTGGAGTGGTTTTGAAAATCTCTGTTAAAATATACACCGTACAAATCTCAACAATCACAACTCACTCCAACTCCACTAAATCCTTGATAACCATGCATGCGCCAAAACCGAGCACCGGCCGCTGCAAAGTTATTTCATTACGGAGAGGTAATTTGTTATAAGCAAAACGCAAAATGCCAACTGCACCACATATCCGTTTCCCCCTTTCTCGTTTTCATTTTTTTTTTGTTGATATTATTATTATCAAACAAAGCATAGATAAACAACCCAATTTCGCGGACGCAATGCGTAATTGAATATATATCACTATGATTACAGTCATTTCTGATCAATTCAGTTCAATCATGACCGGTTGACGGACAGCTACCGTTTCAGCGCCGTGACTTTCCAATTCTCAATTAGCACCTTGGTAACGTGCAAACGCGTATTTATTTATCTTTCAGTCTGGATCGGTTGTCTTGGACGTGTAATTTAACAGTCAAAACAACGTCAGTCTCGACCGCGAGCGATGACAGCTAACGCAGGCGACTGGTCCTTTGGTTTATCATTATTTTTTTTCATTGTTCGGAGTTACGTTTTACAGTTGCCGCATAATTTTTTGCTCGGATCGTATGACCCAAAAATAACCCGTGTCGAACCCCTCCGCTTCGATTAGCGAGGGTAGATAATTTGGCGAACTTTCAGACCCCTGGATGTAATCAAATTAGGTCAGAAATTGAGATAACGCTCTTAAAGTCGACAACTTTACAGCTCGGAGCGTTCCTTTTCCGGTTTGGCGTCGACGTTCGTGTTTCTTCTCATTGAATTATCGATTGTTTTATTATTTTTTTTTTCTCTTATTATTCGGCCGAGAAATTTATGCAAACGCCATTGGGTTGTTTTGCTTCATTCTCAAATAATACGAGATATCGATCATTTAACAAAGCATTTAACGAATGTTTCTTTGCTGTTCAATTTTTATTGAAAGAAAAAAATGCTTCTACATGATAATACGTTCTGCAATTTCGCAGTCGATTGACACTGCGCCAAGTGCAGCGTATATAATCTGTCAACCAAGCGTACTCCCCTCGTTCTCATGACTCACTCCCTAATTTTACAGAACGAGCTGCACGAGTACGCAGCTACACACGTGGTTACGACACGCTTTCTTCATTTTCAATCACGCGTTGCTACTAATATACGAATATAAAACTCAAATGAAGACGCCATTATAGTCACAAATGATGAATATAAAAGATCAATTGAAATTCTCGACAACCTAATTTTAATTACATACGAGAACTACGAGCTAAAAATAATAAGATGATTAACAGTTTTTTTAAAGAATTCTTTGCTTGAAGTAGTTCGTCTTGTTTTGAAGCGCAGAAGGGCGCAAAAGGAAGTGTTTTAATTAGCTGGAAACAAGAATGCAGAGGATACTGAAAAGTAATATGTAGCTAAGACCGCATGTGTCATCAAACGTTAACGATCTCAAGTCAGAAGTGTGTAGATTTAGATATAAATACATTATTTTTAGAATTTCATTACTTCTTCTCCATATGCCGCTTCATATTGTTGTCCTTCCTTCGTTAGCTGGAACAATTCTAATCCTTCCAAACCGGTCTAATAACGAATGTTGCTGAACAACGACAGTTTTTTTTCTACCCTACCACAGCTTGCATCCCACTTGTATGATGTACCCCATGTCTTTTACTGCAATGTTTTGAAGCTTCCACTCCTCATGAAGAAGTCGAAGTACGGTATCATTCTTAACGTATTCTATATTCAAAATACAGATTTTTTTTCAATACACGCTCTTCAATTAACGCGGTAGATTGATTCTGGAAAATATCGCTTAAAATGAAATAGTACAATCAACCATCTTATAGCGTTGAGATAGAGACCACGCTATAGAAGACTAGGCATCCATACAAAATTTAGGGTTAGGTTTTTTTTTAATGTAAGTTGTAAATTGAACGAAATCAATACGACGAACATTTCTATTCGCATGTTTTTTGTTCTATTTTTAGTTTGTTCACGCTCCAATGTATTGTATATTTATGAAATATCTAATTTGACCTTGAAAATTTAGCGAATTTGTTGAAAACGGCGATCCAGAAGTAACACATATGCCGCTCTATAGCAGGGAGCGCTATAAGAGGGTTGGCTGTAATTAAGATCCATCTAAACAATATCCCAGAATAAAAATCCTATTAAATAAATTGCAATTAACACGAGTTTATTTTATATAAAAGAAAAATGGACGATTAGTTCCATACTAACGATTTCTAAAAAATCATTATTTATCTTTATTCAGAGTAGCTGCCGGATACAAAACGCATTCGAGTGCATGATGATGCAAAATCATTTTCATTACACACTTATTTAAATTGTATCATGGCCGAAATTGTCATTTTTTTGTGTTCGATTTTTCGAATATTACATGTTGTGATATCCCTTTCGCTAGCTAATAATACGATTCTTCTCATCATGTCATAGAACCCTTATGGTAGCATAGTATAATTGTACAACTCATTCTACATATAAAATAGCTAAATATAAGTGAAAACGCTTCTTTGCGTTGAATTAAAATTAATAATATAATATCATCTTCGTGTTCGATTGTTAAGGTCAACGGAAATGTTTTAAGTAGTCCTTGATAAATGCGATTTCTAAGATTAAATTTTGGCGAAATTGAAATTTCAGTGAAAATTCCAGTCCCTCTCTCCCTCTCATCAAATCCATGTTGCATTTTAATAAGAACATAAATCCAATTGGGTCATTCGTGCGATTGTTCAAACATTCGAGGTGCCTCCGACACAAACGCCGCCGTCGCAGAGACAAACCGAATTGTTATTCACGAGAAAATTGCCACAATTCTTAAATGGGGGAGAGAGAGAGTCGGGCAGGGGGGGGGGTGAGTTTTCCGCGATTCGTTGGGCGCAAGTTTCCGTTGTTAAAATTTGATTCCGGCAAGTTTTCTTCTTGACGTCGGGCGGGGGTCGTTCGGCGGTGTTTGTAACAAGCCGCCGCAACGCAATTAATATCTTTCATCGTGGATGTTAATTTCTGGGCCGAAATTCGTCGGCGTTTTTAATTAAACGTGGCGGGTGCGTCGCGACGCCGACGACGCCTCGATTTGTCGCTCGGCCGCGCCACAACTAATCCTAATCCCCCTGTGCGGCCGTCGTGCTCGGATAATTTTCGAGATACGTATGCAGATATTTCGCAGTTGATTGTAAGAGTCCCTCATCAGCCGCAAACGTGTCTGTCTACCTGCTTTGTACATTTTAATTCCCGCAGCCGAAACTAATTTAACTTTTGTGCAATCGAAAACAGAATTAATTCGTTTGAACTCGCGGAGAAACGAACACAAAGAGCATTTGTTTGTTTCGCGACGGAATTTCTTGATATTTTACAAAACTTAATTATATATTTAAATCGGCGATATATAACATTCTTTTTATATATGAATATTTATCGATTTTATTTTGCAATTTTGTGTATTGTTAAAATTTGCACAACACGTTTATAAAAGGATACGTTCGTCGGTGAAAGGAAATTCGGTGATATCATACGCGGATTACAAAATTGATTGTCTCAAATAATAATAATCGGCCATTGTGTATCGAACAATCCAATATGCCGGAATTGGAAGCCCAGTGCCCTATGAACTTCTTGATGACAGTATGTGCCGACCTTGCCTGAGTGAAAGTCATCCACTCCGCCATGTGTTGCAAGACGTTTAAAAAAATTAGCGTGTCTGCTCGAGGACCGGAAGATCGTAGAACGGATAGGCGGATATTTGCAGTAGATACCAGATAAATCGTATAGATTAGAAGTCAAAAGTGGGACTATGGAACAGGGCTGTGCAATGAGATCCATTAAATACCAAAAAAATATATATTAATACGATTCATGTATCCGAATGAATCAGTTTGATATGCATGATTTAGCATTGCACATATTTTTTATTGTCGAATTTTGCTCTCATGCATTTCGCGTGATCAATCAGTTCGTACGATTTGACAACCCTGTTTTTTTTTTAGTGTTGTTCTAGTGTTCCAATTAAACGACTCGATGAAAAAATAGGTACAGCGTAAGAGACCGGTTTTCACAAATGTATCGTACAAGATGTTCCAAATTAAAACCACTTTGTTCTCGTTTGAATTCATTATGGAGGCTTAGCATAATTTCGCGAACGATGCCATTTTTTTTTATTATATATATATTTCCATTCATCTACTCGGTATCATATTGAAAAATTGACCTATCGCTACGGTTATTGATGATTCGTCTACCGCGTTACGCGGTAATTGGCGAATGCGAATATTTTTTTATTTTTTTTTATTCTTGGAAAATCTATTCAATGTTTATTTAGATCAATATTATTTTGCATTGTCTTTCGCAATGCTGGAGGTCATTTTTCATTTATCTGGCATTTTAGTTCGAGCATTCATAAAATATTCTCTTGGAAATAATGGTCCTGCGGTTTCTACTTGAATCCATTATTGCATCCTAAAATTTTCATGCTACGTTTCAGTGAGCAAAACGACTTTTAAACATAAAACTTTACTTAATATAGTAAACTCCCGATTATCCGAGCATGAACATTATCAAGTATTAATAGACATATAAAGTTTAACCTTTTCCACTTCATTTTTAGCAAACAACTTGAACCAAGTTTTTTTTTCAGATCAAACCCTTATAGATGCTTCTTATTCATTTTCCCAATGAATATCTGTTTTAATAAATTTGTAAAAAATATAATGAGAGTAACTCATAGATTCGACTAATACTAAACAGAGTGGAAAGGGTTAATAAAAATAATATACGATTTATTAAATCAATTTACTACATTTTTATTGTATTGATACACATGTCCTTGACATATCTTGGCATTGGTAGCCATATTAGATACCTACTTGGCTGTCGAAAACTGTTTACGTCTTTTGTTGTGATCAGCGTTTTTTTACTTATGGAAAAAATGGCCAATAACAACATTGTAATGATGCATCGCCTTTCGTATTCGTCGAATATGACTTATTTCTAATTCCTATAAACGCCATACTGAAAATATGTTTCAGAAATGCTTACATTTTTTTTAAATCAATTCTCGTATTGAAAAACCAACGACAATATTATTCTTGCAAAATTGTTACATCTTTAATTTAACGCATGCATCCAGAGTGTTTTTTTTATAGATGAAAGGACGTTACCGTCCTTTTTTTAGAAAGGGTTTTAACCCTCTGTAACAAAAATAGCGACTTGATTAAATTCTGGAAAAAATGACGATACTGGATGCTCCATATGGAGTAACTTAATCTCGATACAAAAAAGGTCAATAAAACTAGTTCGAACATGTAGATGTAGAAGGATAATTTAGGGATTCTAACGAGCATGTTATAAATGAAATATCTGAAAGGGAATAAGAGAAATAGCCCTTTTTATTGCGACAAAATAAATATTTATGTAAAATATTTTTCTTTATTATGTATGATCTTTCTCTACATGATAGACAGCTTTTTAACAACTCTTTCGTAATATTCTGGCATTTATTTTTATTAAAATACAACTCGGATTGATATTTGAGTTGTTCAACATTTGTTATTTTCTCGATGTGATTGTTTCATCGACACAAAAAGATGATGGCTCGAAGGTGCAACATCATGTGAATATGATGGATATTGCTGAACTTCTAAAACTAGTTCTAGATTAATTCTTTTCGTAGTACGTATCCTAAAACTGATTGTTTTTTAAGCAGGACCAACTTTAATCTTACTAATTAGACGCAATACACACCTGCTCTAACAGTCTAATCAGATTTTAGTAATTGATTGTGAATTATTCCCAAAACATCGCAATAAATAAAAAAGGAAAACCTTTTTCGATCAATGACGGTCCAAGGGTATACACAGGTACATGATTTGATGAAAGTCATATAAGGGACACACTTTTCATCCCCAGTAACGATTCTTCTAAGAAATGAATCACTTTCATAGAGACAGTAAGAATAAACAGATTGTTATTCGTTGTTTTAAGACCCTTGTAGAAAGTCTAACGCTATTCTACTATATTTTTCCGTGCCTTTTAAAATTATTCTTCATTGTTGACAATAGACATCCGGGGTCTTGTGACAAATCCTTGTTTGTTTTAAGTGAATCAGCACTGACAGACTGAATTAACCATAACTCAACGGAAAAATGACATCAATTTTCGCTTTACCTGATACTAAAACAGAAGAGAATGAAGATGTTAGTGAACAAAAAATCGCATTTATATCAGCTAATCTCGATCCGAATATAATGTTAGAAAATCATCATAATCCCACATTTGCTTAATAAATAATAAGTATTGTGATATGTTTGATAGTATTTTAAAACGCAATAAAAATTAATGGCTTTTTTCGATTATCCCACCATTAGCCCGGATAATTGTGTGTTTACTGTATATTAATAGCTTACCATAATTATCAGATTACATGTCAATTTATGAAAATCGTCAATCCAATCAGCTCGTTAATTTTATTTTAATGTCCGATCGCATCGTTTCCCCTGTTTGTTTGACCACGGTGCTATCGCGTTAAACGATTCCGGTGTCGTTGCCGATAATAAATGTTAAACAATGTGCAGATACGCTCGATTGAACACATCAATTTCGCATTAGCTGTTCGGCGATACAACTATGAATAAATCCGTTTAAATATATTTTTTTTTGCACAGTATCCACGTGCAATGTGGAGTTGGATAATTGAAAAGCCCTTGTTGCTATTAGTACCTCGTTCGGTGCTAATTACATCATTGTGTTAAGTAAATTTAACCTATGAGTGTTATTACCTCAGTTTCCCTTTAATCCCGTAGCTTTCAAGCACTCTCCACGGCTGGAGAGCTGTTGATGCAAGTGCCTCCCTTGGAGGCGGAGCGAACCCCTGTTTTAATGCACAAATGTGTCTGTAATAAATATATTTAATTTTTGAGCAATGTGCAGATAATTGTCTGAAACGTTTTCTATTAAATTGGCGTTTCATGCATTCATTTTAATTTTTTTAAATATTTATTTTGGAAATATTCACGGATGTTCGTGAGTGAAAATATCAACTGCACCGTCACAGCGTTGTGAGTCGTATGAATATGTATATCACACGGTGATAAGAGCAGTTGAGCATTTGAGTGAAAGTGTCGGTGAAAATCTGAGCAGAGCCTTGGGACAAAAGCTCCAAGTTTCTAATTGCGATTCGTGGCTGTTCATGTGTGATGGCGGACCGACGCGGCGTTAACCTTTGGCTCGACCTCCCCGTCCACCTAGGCAATGGTCCTGGCCAACAATGAACGTGGTCGTTCACTCCCGATGAATAATTACCGCCGAAAATCTTCTCCGGCCGGAGAGAGATACCATCAAGAATTAAGCAACCCATCTAACGAGGTTAATGGCGGTGGGTCCTCATTAAAATTATCCGCTTGAAATGCTCTCCGGCTCTCTGTACACAGCGCAAGGAAGGTTTGTCGTCGAAAAAGAAGAGTCAAACATTGAAACACCGGAGAAATATGGAGTCGGAGATGGCGAATTTGTCGAAGCGATATTTATTTTCGTTCGTTATATTAATTTGTTTATCTTTTTGCCGTGTAATTGCAAGCTATCCAACACTACTCCCAACGGATTTTAATATAATCTTTCACATAAAGCACTAGTTCTCAAACATAATTGGTCTAATGATTTATTTTACATCTCTCTTCTTTCAAAGATATTCATACTTTTACTCATTTTTATTAATATATTACTAATTAGTTCAGTAATCTCACTATTTATCACTTTCTGAGATTCTGTATTAACAGAAGATCGGCAGCATTGAAAATCTGCGATATAAATGATCTGATTGATCTGAATCTGATTATATACACTTAAAATTTAAAATTGAATTATTTAATTGGCTATCACTGTTTTTTATGATATTTTTATGACGAATCAAAAAATTAACTGCAATCCACTTTTATTAAAGACATTTACATCATCATTTGACATAATCTCATTGCTTCTCGACACGTCTTGTTCATCTTTCGGCAAGCTTTCGTATTCCCTAGTTGGAATTTTTTTATAGTGAACTATGGTTGAGGCGTTTTGCACTGTTTTCGTATGTTCATTACAGTACATATAAATTTATTGAAGTGCTTGCCGTATCAATGATATCTTGCAACCATCAATGTGTGCTCCTCAATCTCTTCACTCTATCGAAACTCCACCTCATCACTGACACTTTATACTATCTGATTTCAATACAAGTTTACAACACCCTTGGTCTTCTGCGTGTAATATTAAATTCAAGCTTCGGTTTATGATACGTTAAACTTTCTCCTGTTAGACCAACTGTTGTATGAATGCATATCTTTGGGCATTGTCGACTTTTTGCAGCAATTTTGGGGCTTTCAGCATTTCATTTCACTTATCTAGAAAATTAATGCCGTAAAATGCTATCTTGGATACAGCGCCAGCCTTTGAAGTACTACGGTCTTCCTCTTGTTGAACAATGTGGTCACTATCACTTCAAGATTTACTTATTCTTTAGATCTATGAATTTTCATATTGTGTATACGATCATTCAAACTGATCCCAAACATGTATTACTACATCGTTTAATGTATCACCAGCTTGCCTAAGATATAAAGACGCATTCTTCCACAACGTCTAGGTCCAAATTAGTCCAGACGGAGAAAGCTTCTAAATCCAGAGGGAAAAAATCAGATGTCCGGACGGAAAAAAACTACCTCATGTCTGAGGATCGTGACCATTCTTGACCCGAATCTTCTTGATTGTAGACCTTCATTCTTTGTTTAGAAAAAGTGGCGTTGTTTATTTGGTCGATCCAGCGAAAGATCCCCTCTTGACCTCCTCGTGGTGCTAGATGTGAGTAGAAGAAACGGGAGCC
Organism: Philopotamus ludificatus; assembly: GCA_022495035.1. NCBI lineage: Eukaryota > Metazoa > Arthropoda > Insecta > Trichoptera > Philopotamidae > Philopotamus > Philopotamus ludificatus. The sequence goes on along the minus strand of JAGXCT010035821.1, from coordinate 123,074 downwards.
AGTGGGGACGTCCCCTAGAGCAGACCGCGCTCCGGGAAGCACCCGCGAGTCACCTTGGCAGGTAGGTCACTACGGTTTCTACGTCCTCCGAAACTAACAGACGGATCCTTGGCGATAGTCCCCACCCAACGGAAGTGGTTACCCGGCGGGTGGTGCGCCTTGAGGTTCCTCCTCAGCGACGACCGAGAGATAATCACGCGGGTACTTCCCGGGCTTAAGAGTAAGCGATAGAGTGTGCGGAAGTGGCAAATCTGCACAATTCGTCCCGATCGCAACTTCGTGGTGCGGGGCTGGAGAAGGGCGGGAAGAGAATCGACTGCACGATCGTCACTGATAAACAGGGCCTCATGTGGCCCAGTAGCCGCAGGACGTGGTGTGCGGTTGCTCTCGACCACTGCGGGGTCCTCCTTTCCCCTGATTGACCGAGGTGTGGGCCTCCGTCGGAGGTGGTTTGCCGTGTGTTTTCTGTATTAATGTTTATTTAGCCGCTCCAATGGGTCAATCCCTTCCTTTCCCCTACGTCCTTGTACGTTGCCAAGCGCTAAGAGCTTCTCCATATTATCGTTTCTTCTAGCAAGATATCCAAAATAGCGAAGAATCGTTATGAGACTGTTGTGAGTCTGTCGTCTTTTTCGTTCCCCGTACCTTCCAGGACAGAAACATTTGCGCGTTCAATTCACCGATCCATCACGGCGGCTGAGTCGTCCGAAGGAAGTCTATCAGAGACCCCAAGCATTTCGATATCTTGACAAAAAAATGGTTTATTCGATGAATAAAAATAGTTATTCATAATATGTTTCATAATTTAGTCGATAGATCGGATTGTTTAATTAATCAATATGACGCGTAAAAACACGCGCACTTGGCGATGTCTCTCTGCAGACTGAGCACACCCTGCCGAATGAGTTCTAGCGACACGTGTAACTAGTACGTTTCACTCGCACTTGGCGCATTATACTGGATGCGAGCGACCAGATCGGCACGGCAATGTTAAGCTGTTGTCATCACAATTAAGCTGTTGGAAAAAATGTTTAAATGTCGAGTAGAATATTTGTGGTTATATGTCATTTTGTCGGATGCCTTTCCTGTTTTGTAGTCGTTGTTTTTTTAAAGTCATAATCGTCTTTTCTTTGAAATATTCAGAAAGATTCCATAGTTTAAATATTGCTCAATATCACCTGTTTCTTCCCTGGAACATATATGTATTTGTCTTATTTTAAACTTATTAAAATAAATTCTAAAGCCAGTGTGCCGGTATTAGACGTGGTGGCGATGGCGGTTGGGCACAATCGTAGCTCTCGTGGATTCTATTGAGCTTTTTATGAGGAGCTTCTCAGGCCGCTATCCAGGCCAATTCGGTGACGTGTGTATGTATGAGGTGCCCGTAGCAATCTGATCAGACTGTGAATTAAATACGAATTGGCCCTAACTCGTCTAATACAGCAACTGCGCGTGACAGCCTTGGTTCCCGGGCTTTGGCTGGCGACCTGACCCGTATTCGAAGAGCCTAGATAACCTGGAGAACGTCCGTCTACAGTCATGACATCATGACTGAGACGGAGGTGTCCTCCAGGTGGCAAAGACCCGCCCCAGGGTTATAAGGCCACTGTTTAGTTTAGTTTAGTTTTTAGTGTGCGGAAAATTTTCGTTCCACCCTCGTACATAAATATTAGTTCGCATGGTTGTTCTGCTGATGTAAAATTCATACCATGGCCACCCACATCAGTGTCCGCGTCTCTCTCGCAGAACAATGTCTGCATTTCAAATGTGTTATATCAGTCTATGTTTGGTACTCGTTCATTAGCACAGATAGAAACCCCGCCATTACGATTTATTTGAAAAATCGCGGTTTAATTCGCACTCTGCGATTGATTGTGGCCCGTCCATTTTTGGCAGATGCTCTCTGCTTATTATTAACCCACATACAGCCACTTTGATTTGAATACAATGATGTGGCCGAAGATCCGGACGATACGGCCAAGAAGACGGATGCTCGAAATCAACAAAATTGATAGTTTGGATGTTGTCTAGCGTTGTTGCAACATCTTGATGGTCGGAGTGGCCGGTTATGCGTTTATATGCACGACCATAAACCGATATCGGCTTCCTTCCTCCGCAGCTTTACAGCATAGATGGTTCGCAATTTTCGCACAGGAAGCAATTATAACATAGATTAACTCGATTAGCATAACGTATCGCATTAGTCGTGTGCGGCGAGTGTGGATGGGGGTCTCCTCGCTCGTAATTAGATTCTAATTCCGCTCAAGAAGTTTTGCTTAACACAATGATTGACCAAAAACTCCCTTAATCTCCTAATTGACTGGGGTAATTGGGTTCGTTGCTCCACTTTATCGCCAAGTTTGAGTTCCCTCGATGATTCTCCGCGATAGAGAGGTAGGTGCACGTGTGCCCTATGTACTTCATGTTCAGGAAATTTGCATTTGTAATGAAGTTTGGTAACCGACGCGTGCTATGCTTGCTTGCTGCATGGCCTGTGACGAAGTGCTTTCAGTCAACCGGGTGCAACACTGGTGTCGGAGTGGTGCACCACTTTTCATCCCCCTTCCGGTGCACACCCCTCTGTCGGCTATGTCATCAATCGCACCACTCGAATTTAATATGCTTGCCCATTTTTTTTTTAATTTTAAAAGGGCTCTCATCATCTCACCCTTTTGATAGGTTTAATTTAACAGCGATTCGTTTTGCGTGCTGATTTTTTTTATACGAGGGTAAATTGGTGTGACCAACATATTGATGTACATCCCACATAAATGTTTATTATTTCAATGAAAAGGGCTGATTTTATTGTTATTCATGTGTAGAGGGGTCGGTTTTTCATATATCGAACACTGTTATGTTATTAAAGGCGAAATATAAAATTTAATTATCCAATTATTTTTGTTACATTTAATATTCATTCATATCATGCGCGGATGGGCAACCTTTTTTTATAATATCTGCTTCGTACATCATTTATTTAAGCCTCTTCGGCTCTTCTTTATGTTCCATTAATGAATTTATATATATTTTTTTTTTACATAATTTCATACACACAACGACCGCTAATTGTAGTGATATCCATCAAACAGTTTTTGACGTCATATCGGAGCATATGGCGAATACGCATTCATGAAACATTGCGGTCGTCGATCTCTTCCGCGCGCCACGGCGCAGATTATTGACAGTTTTTATGATGAAAATATTATGTGTTTATTGTTTTTGATTTTTGAGATTCTCGTCTCTTTACCAGCTGATATTCTCGGCGTATTCTTTGCGATTATCTGGTTCATTTAACGGGCTATTCGAGCTCGTCGATTATCGTGGCGCCGTGAGATTTTAGCATAACCTCCGCAATATCGTATTCATTCCGATTTTATTTATTTTTTATTAATGAATAATTGTATATCATTGCCGTGTTGAAATTGAAAATAATGATAACATTGAAATTTTTCGTCGGCCCCACGTGAACGGATGCGTTTATTATTAGTTATCGATTCTGAATTAAATGAATTTAATCGAAATCCATGTGAAATATTTTTATTTACAAATCATTTATTTTTTATCTTGAACGTATGTACAGTCATGGTCATGTTTTTAAGGCTGGACTTTTGATATTGATTTTATTCAATAAAGTAATCATATAAATAAAGCAAATATGAGCCAATAAGAGAGTGATATATACCTTGTTTATAAAGAATTTAATGTATATTATTATTATTTAAATAATTTAGAATCTCCCTCAATCGATTGATAATAAATGGAAAATTTGTATACGATTGAAAGTATCATAAATCTCAACTTTTCAGACTAAATTTTATTTTTTGGATGATCATTTTTTTCTCTTTTTCTTTATATAAAGTTTGCATATCAGCCGTGTGGCAAACTGTCATTTGATACTCGTAAAATGGGTGAACGCGTCCACTTAGCGAGCTGGGGTACCGAGGGAATCCGGGAGCGTAACAGGATCTGGGCAGGGAGGAACTCCACCGAACATCCGGTTAGCTTTATTGTCATCATTTTTATGTTATTTTTTCGTTGTACTTTTATTTATGCGGGGGAAAGCAAATATATCACCGCGGTCATTGCTCCCCATCATCAGAGGAGTAGGGGGATGGGAGTGAACAAACCCATGCCGACTCGTGTGTGACCAGGGGGACATATGATGTATGGGCTATTTAAACGTAGCTAGCTGCAAATAATCGTACCATTGATACAGGAAGGGGGAAATCAATCAAACCACCATTGTTCTGAAGGTTTGACTGACATCGGTGGCATTGTGTGGCGTCATTTTATGAACCACTTATTGTGCGAGTGTCTTTTTTGATCGAGAAAATGTGAAAAGAATTTATGTACAAAAACAAAGCTTCCTTATTCGCCAAACATTCTGACTCATTTATATTCCTGAAGATAAAAAGACATGGTTTTGACAACATTGATGCTTCGTAGATTAAAATATTTTGTGAAAACAAAACATTGTATCTGCCTCATCACTTTCATACTTGAATCGATAATGGATCTTGCTTCCAGTGCATATTGCACCAATTTGCATATAAAATCCTTTCAATAGATTCAAAACACTTTCGCTAAAAGCTGGCGCGAACACTTCTAACCCCATCGCCGCCGATTTAAATGTTTATTTTCGACAAACCGCGGCATATGGCGATGGCTGATTGAAAATTTCAGCTGATTGCAATCAATTTCTGCACTTACCTCATATTCAAATCAAACACGCAAATTGAAATAGCAACATGTGGGCGAATCGAGACCGCGCAGTACTGATAATGACCTGAATGAGAACGCCAGTGTGAATGATGATTACGACAGCCATGTGGGCAACGTCGAAATGCAGAAAAAAAAGCGAAATTGAACGATAACGATTAGGGCGCCGCTCTTGAAATGATTAGCTATTCGAGGACCGATCGGATGATGTGTTAAAAAAAAATTTCATTGATTTTTCGCGGACCGGGGGTTAAATAACGGGAACCACCCTCTTTACTGTGATTTATGTTCTTGCCCGTCCCGGGCATACTGTCCCGAAGGTTTGCGCTTTTTTTGTTGTTGATATCAACGGGTGGGTATACCGCTGGCGGCACGTTTCGAACTTCGTGGTCATGCTCGATATACCCGAAATCGATTAATTCAGCGGCGGCCAACCATCGCCGATTTATTGCAATGTTTTTCAAATAAAGCATGTGTACGAACGCTTGTCTCGACCTTATTACCGTAATAATCGCACGTTTCCTACCCCTGCCAACGTTTATGACACTATTTTTCATACGTTTCCGAACAGTCAGTTGCGTGTTCGTCTTGGCTGTCCGTCAACAAGAGGTCACATCGACCACGAGTCTTGACGCGAGCTATAAATTTTCGCCAAAGCGTATCGAACACGGATCCGCCATTATACAATTTGATTTTTTTCGCTCGGACGCCCATTATGTTCTTGTTTGCCATGTAATTTTGTGCCGAGAGTCATATTTAAAAACCCCATGACCTAATAGGTTACAGACCATAAGGTTCAATTACGCGATCCCACGTCGCGGTGCAAATACAACGCGTATTATACACTTGTGGATGATGCAATGGATTCGTATTTCGATGGTTAAACGCAGAGTGCAGCCGATATCGTCTGTTATAATAATAAAAAAAATGGTTATATCCCAACGCGTCTCGTGGATCAATAATGGAACTGCCTCGCAACAATGCGTTTTGGAAGCGGGTGGAACCAGTTGTCGGCTCCAAGACCAGCTGCAATAACCATCTGCTTCCCTTGAGCCATTTTACAATCAGCTCAATTAGAACGGCTTTCATAAGCGTAACGATTGCCACCCTCGTAGCTTTTACATCCAATGCTCCATATGGTAATGCAATATCATAAATTCAAAACTGCGTACGAAACAAACGCATAAAAAAACTTAAATTAAGAACACGATTCATGTTTTTTTATCCTCATTTAATCAAAGCAATGTTAACATGAATTATTTTCCAATAACCCCTACCGGGGAGGGGGTAACCACCAAGAATTTATCAGAAATGAAACACAACTATCTACCATACCATTAAAATTTATGGTTAGCATCTTATTACATTTTTTATATTACAGTCAACATAACCCTGATAATTACTCAACAAAACAGTGCAAAAATATATACATGTTAGTGTACACATATCCTTGTGTGCATAAATAAATCTGGTCTCTAACGGATTTCTCACCACAGAGCCAGTATACCCTGGGAAGCAAAACCCTAATCTGTTGACCAATAATTGGTCTAGTCTCGATACTTTCGCTCCTCTTCCTTCTTTCTAGGAGACTCCTCTCTGAGGAGGTCTTTCCCATGATGAAAGAATTGATATTGCTCGACAGGGCTAATAATCACTTGCGACTCGTTTTGGGCAGATGTGCATATGTATGCCTGTGTATATCTATATAGGTGTGTGTGTGTGGTTGCTCGCTACTTGTCACTCGTGACTCGTTATAAGCAGATAACGCATTAGAGAAGAGAACTAACGAATACCGAGACAAACCCCCTCCTACTTGCCTTGACACAGGCGAGAGGGTAAAATCCGTTAACAAAATGGTAGAAGATGTACGTCTAATGCCAGCAATGGCCAACTCGTAGAAGGAAACTCTTTACAAAAAACCGCATACCAAGACGGCTCGGGTCCTTTGGCCTCGACTACCATGCGAGAGTTTGGTAAGGCCCATGCCCTCAGTGAGTGAGATCCTTGTGGCTGGAAAATGATGATGACGATGATATTTCGAAGTAGAGGGTTCTGGATTTGCATTGAATCTACTGCATATCTTCCAATCGCAACACAGGTTAATTAATAAATAAAGAGTTGACTCGAAATTGTTTGTCTTAACCTAGCCGTGGTATTGAGACATCAGGTTTTTAATTTGTCTAAACAAGTCCAAAGAATAAATATTGTAAATAAGCAATGACCTTTATTGTCTCTTTTCAATTGCTGGAACAATTCTGGAGCTCGCAATCCGATTCAGATGCAAATGCTGACGAGCAACGACAGCTTCTTTCTTCCCAATCGTCGTTTACCTTCCACTTTTCCCTCTATGACGATATTATTTCCATCCACGAATGATGTGTCAAAGTACTTATTGCACCCGCTCCTTTTGAAGAAATTGAAGTACGGTTTTACTGTTTTTGCATTATTTAGTACTGACATTGTTTAGTACGGTGAATCCCTCAAGATTGAACACGTTAGTTTTCTTCTCAAACTTCAGCACCACATCACAAAGACGTCCAATCCTCGTCTATCTGCTTTGATGTCTCTGGTTTTCACGGTGTATCTGATGTGTCTTATTAGTGATTGTGTTGCTTCGATTCTTAAGCATCAGTATCTTTCTTCTGATGCCTGACTCACTATTACGGTTTGAATCAATCGTCAGCTCCAAATATACATCAGGGCTATTCCCAATCAGAGTTCATCAGTGTATCAAGAACTTTGTCTCAGCTTCAAATATAAAATCATTCCAGACTTCCAAAGTCTATCTCATTAATAAATCTCTATAAAGTCAGTTACTACTAGATACTGGTAGACGTATATTGTTAAAATTCATCGGCTTGCGTTGTAATTTGAAAGCATGTTCAGAATTTGGGTCAATAGATTTGAAATTACTTTCCAATTTATTTCAAACTTGAAGTCCCTCTTGAATTGTATTTTCAGAGGTATACTACTATCATTTTCTAGACCTTCGACAATATCTAGTTATACCGGTGATGTCATTGTCTCAAATTAGATATTATATTAAAGAAATTGTGTTGAAAATCTGGACGAGGTCGGGCACGAATCCGATTTTATCCTTGTGCCATCTTCAATGGATCTTTTAGCAACATCCATAGATGTATGTCGTATTTACAATGGGGTTAAATGCGATTACGACCGCGTCGTAATAGAGCACGCGTTCCGAATACGCGATATCTCACGTCATAGAGCCAACAACTGCGCCTCTCGTTACGTTACTAAGGTCATTTTGCATACTAGGGTCTCGGCGATAATTGATTAAGTAACTCCAGCCAATTGATGTACACATTGGCATCCAATCGATCGACCTTTGCCTATATTTTCGACGATCACGGTCAACATTATCGCGCACGTGTGTATGCGTATGTGTTACGACACGACTTTTCTTTGTTTCGTGAAAATGCGATGGTTCGCTTTCCGGTTTGTGATATTTTTTGCCGTCATTTACAGATTTTCTCGGTACATAATTTATTTTGCTCAGAGCCAGGCTACAATTTCCCATTGTTTTGGTCGACTTATTTCGTTTCCTTGGTCGGATAATTTCCCTTCAGGCTTCACTAGCCATTTCGTCTCTTCACATTTGAATGCAATCACTGTGAATTATTAATGGCTGTAGTTCTGTCGGTGAGATTTCACAAATGAAAATTGCGACATCGAACATGTATTGCGGGGGGAAGTCTCAAAAGTTTAGAGTTCGATTCGACATTTAATATTTTTATATATAGATATATTTATTTATTTGCGTGCATTAAGTAATGATGTACATTTCCGACATATATTTACGAAACACTCGAATGTGTCCGAGAGATATGTACAAAGGAGACGTGAAAGAAAAACCTCTTTTCGAGACCCTTTTTCCTGATGCGAAAAGGTTCAAAAGATTTTTCTGCGCATTTCATTCGATCGTAGAAATATTTCGTAAAAATCTCGTGCTATTTTCGACGCGCAAAATCGAGAATTTCGCTGCTTAATTGGGATATCCGGGAATGGTAGATGCGAAAAATATGTAATTTGCTGCTTTTTACAATTCAGCGCCGATAATGTGCATATATAAAATATTCCCTTTACAATACAGATTTTCATGAATAAATTATTGCGTCGTCCGCATTACTTTTCTATTCACTTTTATCATTTCGGGAACGTCGTATCAAACGGGAAAAAGGTAAATTTTCCTATTTTTTTTTTGTCCTCAAAGAGAATAATAAATTTTTAAATATTGATGCATCAACGATATTAATTTAATGTTTTTTTTTGTTTCAGGTAAATAAATACTCAACATCTATCCGATAATTCGTAAGTCTCGTTATTTATTACATACGCCATAATATATGCATCTAGGTCATACTCATATCATTCATTTATGATAGAACTCTATATATTGCTATTTAGACATTTGAGATAAGCTAGATTGATTTGCCGATGCATAATGTGTAACATCAATTGCTACACATCCTGTACTCTTAAATTACATCTGGATTGAAGCGATATTTTAAAACAAAGACGATTTACGCAATGTTACAATTACATTACAAACTTGACCTTACCGCATATTTTTTCAACATCGAATTATCTAATAACGAGGATTTAAGTGCTTGACAGATGTTTATATATTATGATTTTTTTTTCAATTGTTTATGCAAAAAAAAATCATTTTGGATTAAAATTCTGTATCATGGCGTCCGTGATTTCATTGAAACGCGTATAAAAAAACTATAATCCAATTTGTTTCAATACAATAATCTCTGCCTAACTGTACGTGCCATTACGATTGCATTAAAATAAATTTTTGATATTCTTCCGAGGGGGTCAGCCGCTATTAAAAGGTCGCCATATAAATAAGTCGTTTCGTAATGATATATCCCTAATGCTCGCCTCAATTAGACCGTACGGAGACCAACATAAACCAAATTCACAGTTATAAATCTTGGTGTTTGTTTGTAAATGGCGCAACTTTTCAGCGGAACACACCCGCCCATCCTCCCGCTTGCAGCTTGCAGAAGTTTGCAATTTAATTCCTGAAAGTGCCGTGTCGACTTTTTGGACTATTTCTATATGAATTAGTTGAGAGACTAACTCAATTATTCGCTAGGCGTCGCAATCCTGTCGAATAGTTTCAACGATAACTATGACAAGTACCAACGCAAAAAAAATCCGTGTTCTATTTTTTAAACAAGGTATTTGCATATTTTATTCACGGATTCTGAATATTTTTTAATGTTTTTCTTAATCCCTGATGTAGATTTGTTCATAACTGCTAGAAAACTCATTAAAAACAAGTAGTATATAATTTTTTTAATTAATCCAAGCAATTTTCAATCTATTAATCCTTAATTTAATAATTTTCTTCTTCATCACTGCTCGACAAAATTAAACGTTAACGTTTTTTGGGTTTAATTGTTCATCTTCATTGTCTAAATCATTTTCAAAAGCCTATAATTTTTGTTTTTGATATTCTTTGACCTATTCCGCTCTATGGGCCAGACATATTGGCCCAAAATATTTTTTAGCTAACAAATTAAACCATGTTTTTATTTAATTAAAAGAAGGAATTTAATATTGAATCAGATCAGATGCTGCTAATTTATCTAAATTATTATTGATAATAATTACATAATGATTATTATCATCAATAATAATAAAAAATATAACCACTCTAGTTCATAGGTTCGACTAAAAATGTTGAAAGTGATTAAATGTTTGTTGATCTCCTGGTTTAGAGACCATTATTCCTGAAATAGAGGCAAAGAGACAATTTCCCAATTTTCGGATTCTTTCAGCGATCTGGAAAATTATTCTATTTTTTTTTTTAGTTTCGATACCATGTAGTAGGATACCGGATTTAAACGGAGTATCTATACTCATTTCAACTCGCCATAAGTTTATCCAGAAGATCATCGATGGAATGCAGACTATTCTTTTGGTGTCACTGTATCAGAATCACTACTTTTCTAGCCTTCTTCAATACTTTGGTTTACTAGATATTAAAAATTCTCATTGAAAAAGCTTTCATCTAAATTTGAACCTATTTACGTGTATGACACGTAAAAGATTTTTTACGTATTTAAGGTACATTTATTATGATGTTGTTAGGGACAACGACACAACACTGAGGTTCATATTTCTACTTCTTTCAATGGCTTAATGTTATCCAAAAATCTGTGTCTCACATTTCTGCCCCTCACGATTCTCTGAATATTATTAGGATATAGTTAAAGGTAGCTCGATACTTTCGCTCCTCTTCCTCCTTACTAGGTTCCTCCTTTTTGGAAAGAAATTTTCCATTATGAAAGGATTGTTATTACTCAACAAGGCCAATGCTCGCTTGAGCCTCGTCTTTTGTGACTTGACGACTTTGACGACTCCTAGAGAAGATAAGAACGAATACCGAGACAAACCCCAGTCGAGAGTGTAAAATTCGATACCAGCGGTGGTTGAAGATACACGTCTAATTCCTGCAATGGCCAAGAAAGGAAAAACTCTTCAGAAAAAACCGCATACCAAGACCAGGCATCGACTACCATTCGAGAGTCTGGTAAGACCAACACGCTCAGCGAGTGAGTGTCTCGTGGCTGGCAAATTATGATGATGATGATGATGAGACTCATATTTAGTTACATTATAAGATAGTTACGGATGGAACTTTGTAACATTCTTTTGAATCCACTCTGTCAGAATCGTCACTTTCCGAACTTTTTCAATGTTCTGTCCACTAATTGTCGAAGATTTTCAATACATCTTTAATTTTTTTCATGTAAAATTAGGAACCTATTGAAATTCTATTATATGTAAATTAGTGAAACAATTTTTTTTGTTGTTTATTCATCCAAGATATTAATTTTAATTTAAAAAAAAACCCACCTGATGATCATTTAAGTATGTTGATGTTATTAAACTTATAATTCATTCTTGATGGCATATATTTTTAATGCAAAATCTTTAGCATATTACGGTTATATGAGTCATGCCACAATGGCATTTCTCTATTGACAAATTATACGAAAATACTTAATTGAATGCAAATTAATTCGGCATTCAAGGTCTAGTCCATAAAGATCGCGAACCTGCAGCGAAAATCAAGTTTACGCAACATCCCGTAACACTTTCACGCCGTCTTTTATTTATTTTTATTTTTATATGACCACTTTTACGTTCTTCGCCGCCGATTCCTACGGATTATTATTATATTAAAATCGTAACAAACGTACGAGCCGTTTAAAAAGCGCTCTTAATTGCGGCCACTTTCTATTTCGTTGCGAAACGCGATGGTCATTCGGCTACTTCATCAGATGATTTCGTTCTGTAATTAATTCGTTGTAATTGTTTCTCGCGTTAATTTTCACTCATGTAACATCTATGTATCATCGCTGTAATAATTTTTAATATATATATTTTTTTTATATATATACTTGATGTATATGAAGAAAGTTGGCGAGATGATTGCATGATCGAATCAGATGTAACGCATCCATGCTGTCCGATATCAATTAATTTATCAATCACAGTGTCCGATTATCAAAATTTTTGTATCATCATCCAGTTGTGCGGAAATATTGTCTGACGCGGAAGCGAAAATTCAATTGTAAAAATTATGCTCAATGTCGTAAATATTTGCTAATGTAATTTGAAGATAGATTGCTCGTCCTTGGTCCAAAAAAATATTTTTTATTTTGTAATTTACATACGCTTTTACGTGAAAAATATATGAAAATCCTTATTTCTGGGCGAAACAATGAGTTTGTGTAATTACACGCAATTGAACAATGTTGGGAAAGTAACTGCGGTATTATGTGAAGGTCGTACACGCATTTATCACAACAATATGTTATTTGGACATATGCATTGCTGTGTACTTTTTACGGGAAAATAGCCCTTAATTGTTGGAGACGTTGAATATTCATTGTTACATATAATTCGTATTTTTTTTGTATTATTTTACGCAAATATTTGCTAGATAGCTAGAGACAGTCCTATCCTTAAACCCCAACAGATCATTAATTATTCCTTGCCCGGTGCATTTGTAATTCATAGTCGTTTGCAATTTGTATAATGACTCTGGAAGAATCTGAACTGTGGCTTAATGGCTTTAATGAATGCCTCCTATTATTTATCAGATATTTTCTAATTTATATAAATATTTTAAAACAATTACCACCGCGCCGACGATATGCAAACGAGCGTTGACAAAAAAAAAGGTTAACGATCGTTGCGATTATTTGGAAAGTGACCCAAAGTCATCACGAGACAAAGAAGGGAAATTTTACGTAAACACTTTTGAATTTGTCTTTGTATAATTGTTTTCACGTGTTTGCATGCAAACATGTTGTAAAATCGCACTTTTGTTTGCCGAATGTAACACTTTTTACGATGTTTGTTTGATTTCGTGGTAATGTATGAAGAATTATTGATTGAAAACCCCTGGCTCTACGTCATTTCACCCGCTTTGTCCATTGTATCAAGATTAGTAGGGGGGAGAACGTGAGAGAAACTCTTTGTAGGCGATAATGCAGATGATGGCATTGATTAATTATGAGAAATTCAATATGTACACATGGGCGAAATGATGACCTACAAATTTAGTAAAAAAAAATGTTTAAAAATTACGATAATCTTTTTTTTCAAGGATTTCAAAGATTCACGATATTTTTTTTAAATTTTAATAATGCGCCAATACGTTCCATGGAGTGGAAATGGTTAATTGGTGACTCCTTTTCAATCAATTCCTTCAAAACAGTTTGATAGATTGATAGTTCACTTCGAAAGCTAGTTATACAAATTACGAAATATTAACCCTATCTACTCTGACCATTTTTGGTCCAATCTTCGTTTTACTCTCATTCATTGTATTTGACGAATATATAAAAAAAATATTTTCATTTGTAAAATTAAAAGAAACATCTATAGAGGAATAATTTCAACTAATATTAATTTATAACTATAGCTGTAATTCTACATGTTTTTTTTTTTTAATTTTACGCATCTACCTTTTGTCTATTGTGTTCGTAATTTATGAATCGAAAAAGGTAATTTGAGAGAAAATATCATTTTCTTATCTATCCACCAATATTTTAACCAGTTTATCTTCAATATTCATCTAGAAATTACAATACATATTAATAAATATTTGCGTTTATGTAAGAAAATTGCTGAAATCTAGTTTAATTTTATTTCACGCCTAAAACGTATGGAAAATGAACGTATAGAAACTTTTCTCGTCTTTCAAACATAATTGGTACCTTTGTACGAAACTAAGGTAATATAATCCCTAGACACGTAGACCCTAGATATTTTACTCTAATTGATTTAATTTATTTAGAAACATTATCCTAAAATCTAATTACCCTCATTTTCTATTATTTGTGCAATTTTTCGTTCCCCTTTTAAAAACTGGAAGGTTTCGACCTAAAATATAAATTTTTCCCTACATCTGTATTTTTTTATGTATTGTGATTGTACATTGAATCTAAATAGGTAATAATCTGAAGGCCTATGTTTGGGAAATACGGGAGATGCGAAAATACTTCCCAAATATATATTTTTTTTAAGTTATTCATCAGTGATTTTCGCTTCCTGGGAACTTGCATTGACAATGGTTGAAGAATATTTTTTTTTATGAGTTTTTGAATCAATGTGTTATGGTTTCAGTTCTTGGTTGTAATAATCTATAGTGAACAACTCCACCGATATTCCAACAAATGTATTAAATAACTTTCCAAAATGTTAATCCTGGCTTAGGGGATGGAACTGGTATTTGTTTCTTGGAAAGACATAGCTTTTTTACTTCTCATTTTATTATAAACTATCCATTTCTCGTCTCCGGTTATAATTCGCTGAAAAAAAGCACCCAAATACTTTTGAGGCGTTCAAGTTTTTATGATAAGTTCTAGTGGATTCTAGTTCTAGAAATAGTTCTCCTAAACTCTTTTTAATAAATTAGAATCTACAATCAGCAGATTCTAATTTATTAAAAGTATTAAGTACGTTTTAAAAAAATATAATGTGAGTATGAAGTCATAATAGTTACAAAACAGAGAAACCACGGGATATTTTTATTGTTATTCATCAAGAGATTGTCGAATAACATAATTTTTCTATATATATCTTTTTTGAAACAGAGTTCTCTAAAATACTGTACTTTTTACTACCCTGAGTATTTTTTATACATTTATTTTTATATTTTTTACATTATGATCACTTAAAAATAAAATATATATAATATTATTATAATAAACTTCAATGGTTCATTAGTTGTTCGACTTTTTCTCATTTGATAATACTTAACTAACCCGTCACGGCGGCTCGAAAACAACCGCGTCGCCCGATGGGGGTCTATTTATAATGGAAATAGACCCCAAGCATTTCAAAGAATTTTTCATCAATATCTTGTCATTTTTATAAATGGATTATTCTAAGAATAAATATGACATGCTTCATAATTTGGATTTTTCTACTAATTAATATGACGCGTAAATGACACGCACACTCGGCGATGACGGCCGCAGACTGAACACTCGCCGCCGACTGCCGCTCTCGTCGCACATATCAATCGCACGGTTTTACTCGCACCCGGCACATCGTACTAGATGCTAGCGAGAAAAAATATCGCGTCGCGATTTAAATAAATATTGGATTAATCTCGTACAGCAAATAATTCATCATCATCATCATTTGCCAGCCACAAGGCTCTCACTCGCTGAAGGCCTATGCCTTACCAAACTCATGAAAGGCAGTCGAGGCCAAAGGAACCTGAGTCTCACACGTGACGTGAGGGCTGCCCTTTCTACATCTTCTACCTTGTTGGTATCAGATTTTACCCTCTCGACTGTGTACAGGCAATTAGGAGGGGGTTTGTTTCATAATCAAAGATAAATATATAAATGTTAAAAAAAATAATGACGTCTGTTTCAATGAAGTTGGCAACACTGTCGATTTAAAGTGTCAGAATGTTAACCAATCAATATTATCGATCAAAACACTATTATTACTTTCCACTCTATTGTTTTTTAATCAGATATAAATCTTTTAATACTATTTGTTTGTATCAAACAACCATTAATGTATACATTTCTAATTAGTAATTCAATGCATGCAAAATATATAATAATGAATCTTTGCAAATCCTTGCCCAATATAAATATTCTCATTACGCAATTAATTATGTATGCATAGCACCATACGAGCGATGCCTGAAATGGGTATCGGGTCAATAATTACTAGTAGCATTTGTAAAGCATGTTCCCTTATTCAACAATGCTTTGTCTATGTACGGCGAAGTTCGCCATTTTCAGCTCTCACCATGACTGACATTTAGCGCGACTTGGCACACATACCGCTTTTTGCATCTCGCATGGAGATCCGCCGGGAGGATGGTATCGGTTTTGATCGCTCGATGGTAGCAATCCCTTCAATTATCGATGATTGACGATGCCGTACAGGTATACCTAATAATTGGCGGTTGTTAGAAGCAGAGTGAGGAACGCGTGTGAACCAAGGTTCTTTGACTTGATACGTAACCTACGATAATCGTTTATAGAGTTCACCTTGACGATTGAATGAAACATATTAGTTTGTTACATAACGCCGATTGTATCGATTCTGTGTACGTGGCATCGATACTGGAATGATTTCGAGCGCATTCACTCTGGCGCAATCTTGTGATAGTACTTTTTTTCTAATAAAATATTTATGCAATATTTTTATTACAATATAAACTATGCTAATGTAATTATAATCAGTCATAATATATGTATTATAATGCAATACAGTATTCTGAAAGTTCAATATAGCTAATACTTATAGGTTTCATATCGTGTTTTTTTTAAATATTACAGACAATTGTTTTGTTAGGATTTTATGTAATATCAGCTATCATTTTTAACGATTAAAGGTTTTTTTATAATCAAAGATACCTCACACATGCATACTTCTAAAAGACTCTATTGAAGGGGTGTTGTCATGAAATATTCACGTCTCAGAGTGGATAAAATATCAAGACATCTTTTAAAGTGTGATTATGATGTGGTTTGAATGGTTTTATAATATTTTATATAGCGGGTTTTAAAGTTAGCCATTCGTCTTGCTGTATCCAACTAGCTTAACCTTTAGCACTCAATATATTATTATACATCATCGTATTTAACGTAAAAATCTTTATTTCCTGTTTTAGATTTCATATTTTATCCGTTACTGACCACTAAAGTTAGTTTTGTAAAAAAATATATTTTATATAATTTGCGAAAAATCATTCTGACGTATACAAAACCCACTTTTTTATTATAATGATTGACTACGATTTTTGAGAGCCTTGAAAGTAATTAGGAGTTATGTGCGAGATGTAATTTTTCTCCTATGAAGTGATTAATGCGTTGATTATATTTTTTCATTTAAAATTTCAACTCAAAAGATCTCTAATACGTCACAAAATAAAATTTAAACATTGTAAATTAAAAATTTAAAGCACGTATTCAAGTTTTTTTTATAATATATTTACACAAATAATAAATAGTACCATTTAAGGGATGATTTATTGTACATACGCAATAAATTAAGGGTACGGGGAATGGATTTTAGAAACGGTATTTGAAAGCAAAGCCTTAAAGCCCCAATATTTATCTATTCAGTTAAATGATGGTCATAAATTATTAAAACCATTAACAGCAACAACAAAAAAACTACCAATTGTCCAGAATTCACTTCCCTCTGCATTTTATTGTTCTTCAAATCTCAGCTCAAGACGTAATTAGTGAGTTAAGTTGCTCAATTCTTTAAAAAAAAAAAAATTATATTGGTTGATATTTTTATTATTCCCCAATATGGTAAAAAAACTGAAAAAAGAAATAATTCTGTTCTTGCAAATTCTTAAGATGTTTTTGAGAATTGTTTTACTCGTTAAAGATGACAAACAATGAAACACTTCAGATAATACAGTGTGGCCACTGAAAAATTGAATCATATAAAATTTCTTACAAGAGGTCCATCATTGATTCTTTCTGATTTACGTTAATTTTTAAAGAAAAAGGGGCTTTTAACTCTTTTAGCCACAACACCTCAATAAATAGTATATTTTTGGGAATACGATTAATGCAGATGTAATTCTCTGTACACCAAAATCTTTATTTTTGTTCGTATATGTACCAGTTTAAGTGAAAATGGGTCATATCACTCATTATCAAGTTGGTAAAAACGTTGCTGTTATCTCCGACAAGGTATTGAAATCCAAATATCTTGAGGTAGTAGAGTTAGATCATTATGATCTTGTATGGAAACATTTTGGTGTATCCGAAACAACGAGGAGCTGTACCGACTATACAAGGATATACCGGTCACTGCTGTCGTCAGAGTGGCCAGACTCCTGTGGGCCGGTCACTTGTCAAGGATGCGGGACAGTCAGCCACCGAAAAGGCTTATGGTTAACACGCCTTTCTGTCCCTGGGAGAGAGGAAGATCAAGGATGAGTTGGTTGGACTGTGTACAGAGGCACACTGCATCATTGAAACTTATCGGATGATGGAACGACGTGGCGGTAGACCGGACGTGGTCGTGATAGGGTGTGGAAGTGGAAAATGGATCGTGAAGGACTACGTATAGCTTCCATCGCTTAGTTAGTATGCCCAATGCGTTTAGGATCTCTTCATAAACTCGGAAAATCGACTTATTTTATCACTATGGGATACTTGTGCATTAAAATTTTGTCAGAATTTTCTCTAGGTTTCAATAAATCAAATTAGTTTTACTCGCTGAAGAACACCTGCAAAAAAATGGAAATGAACAATTTCTGTTATTTTCAAACCTTTCAGTGGCCACCCTGTATACTCATAAGTTATATTTAATTATTTTAGGTAATGTATTTAATTTTTCAACTGCCATTTATCTCCATAATCACAAAAATTATATTTATGAGATGTGTATATAAATATTTTTTCATGGCATTGAAACGGCGATAAAATGATGAATGATGGTGCGTTGAGTAAGATCATGGTGAAAATATTTTTCATTCAATAACGATTCGTTAGATTACTTCGCAATCTCCAATCTATCATTTTGTACAATTAATTATTACTGTTTGTACAAGTACGCGGACAGCTTTGATGGATTATATCAATAAAGTAAGAAAAATAAATTGGCTTGTGCCGTATCGGCCGAAATTTGTTTCCGCTCGTCGGCGCCCTGTTTTCCTTCAGGAGTCGATTTTCCCGAGAGTCACTGCAAATATTGTCGCATCACTCTTGTATGTTTGTCGTACAACGCACGTCGACACTTTGGATAACTGCGAACGCATATTGAATTCGCACACGTGAAGTGTCCAGGGGTTTGAAACCTTTCGTCAATAATTGAAAATCGCACACACTGTTTACGGCCGGGAGGTGCGCCATTAATTTCAATCTGGACGCAATTTCGATCAGCCGATAAGGGAGATTCGATTCAATGCGGCTCGCCCGCCGAATGTTTGCCGACCCGTGTTTCAAAACACGTAACAAAGGTGCCGTAATGGTTTCGGTTTACGCAAACATCGTTATGGCTCGGTTCATTGTTTGATAGTCAACCTTCTCATGCCGTATGGAGAAGTGACAGTGGGGGAGGAGGTGGATTCTAAATTTTGGACACACGTTAATTTTGTAAATTATGTATGGACCCTTTCATTACGTTATTACGGGAGATATTGCCGAGTCGCTTTACACATATTTACACTATCCGGATAGCGTATCCGTATTGACACTGTTATATATTGGATTTTACTATATAAATATGGCCGAATAAATAATATATTTTCATCAAATCATTATAAAAAATTGCATATTAATTTTTAATATGAAATAATGACAGCTGAAGCGCACGCCACCACTCTAAACAATAAATGAAACTTTGTCTACGTCTGTCTGTTTTTGAAAAATCAAGTCGCTGAAAGTAAGATGGTTTCAAAACCGAGACCCAACAAAATGTAAAAAATGACTAGTATGACCAGCAGTGGACAGATAGAAATTAAAATATCTAGTAATAGATACGATTTTTTTAACTTAGCCGTACAGATACCCCAAGTTTTAGAATTTTCTCGAATAACTCTTTTAATATAAATTCTAGATGTCACAAACTTTTTGTATTTGTCTAAAAAAAGTCTAGAGAATAAATATTATGCATAATCTTTATCCTTTATTGTCTGGAATTGCGAAAAAAAAATGCTGTTCCCACACGCGCAAAGTTTTTTCTCAAAGTTTCTTGCCGAATGCAAGTGAAACGTGCGAGTGACACGTGCTGCGAGAGCTCAGTCTGTCTGCGAGAGCTCAGTCTGTCTGCGAGACATCACCGAGAGCGTTATCATATAGATTGTCATTTTGATTAGTTAAAAAATCCTAAATATCGACCAAATAATAAATAACTATTTTTTTCTTAGAATAATCTATTTAAAAAATAAAAAAAAAGGTATTGAAGAATTCATCAATATCTTGACTTGAAATGCTTGGAGTCTATTGTCCATTGCAAATAGACCCCCATATATTTTCTTGTCAATCAAAGGGCATTGACCATTATTTCATGCGAAAAATGTATACATATTTATGTACTATGTAAATTTACCTTGAAAAATTAGTGTTTTGTTAAAACCGCGGTCTAGAATAAAGCACTATGGAAGGGATAGACGCACACGGCGCTTTATAGCAGGGAGCGCTATAGGAGGGTTAAAAAATCACCCTAAATCATACCTCACTGACAAAATTCTGATGCCAGAATTAAATTGAGGCCCTGTCTTCAGATTAAACAAAGAAGTTAGAACTGCTAACCAAGAGTGTTATGATTTTAAATATAAAAAAAACAGATAGCATTAAGATAATCTTAGAGTTTAAGCGGATGTGGTTCTTAGCGTGTTCTCGGCTATCTCAAGATGATAGGGGTTATTGTTCGCTAGACTTTTACAGAAACTGAACACTCTCAGAATTAGGTTAATTTTTTTTATTCAATTCTTATTACATTGAGAAGCTCGTTGATCAACTTGGGATTGATCGTCTTTTTAAGATGCAGCATGTTCGGATATACGCGTCTTCATCATTATTTTTTCGTCCTCGTATCTTCGATGACATGAAATAGTTCTTTCAATCTTTGGATTGAGGTTGAGTTGGCTTGCGATTGTTCAACTATTCGAGTCTTCTCCTATCCAGATACAATGTGCGTAATATCTGAAAGTAATACGTTGACCCACGAACTGTTAACCTGAGGTTCTTTATATGGAGTTGTTTTGCTGTATTTAGAAGCTGTAATCATTTCACATCTTGTTCGCTGATGAATTAATTCTCATTCTCCCATGAAATAAATATTTATAAAAATCAATTGTACGTAATATTTAGTTATTTACGTATTAATATTATATTTCCAAGAATACTTCTCAATTAGCCCAAATTAGTATAATTTTCTCCAGCAATATGGCAATAGCAATCAAGACAATTATTTCCAGCGTTGATTTATTATTGACTCAATTTGCAATATTATTATTACTTTTATTAATACAATGTGTTTTAAAGATGTTGCAAAATATTTTGTGCAATTTGATAGATACATGCGATTGTTCAACGTGGCTGCAATAAAATAATTGTGCCATTTAAAAACTTGTTATATTTGAATTATGGCCATTACAGCTATTTATCTAGCCACTTAATATCATAATACGCTTTTAATATCATAATAAAAATGTACAATGCGTTATATTTGAGAGTGTGTTCAAACGGCATGACGTCTTGGGTTCGAATTAAAAATTCCGCAGTGCAAAATTTCGATTTGCATAACAACATCTTGTATCGGATGGCTCTCAGCTACGAAATACGAAACAGTTTGTTTGCATGATACCGCCTGAAACAAAACTAAAATTCTGCGCTGCTCGTGTTTCGCTTATTTCCAATGGTTTCAAATATCATCTCTGATTCAACTCGGGCCAAGTTTCAGCGCTGGAAACTCTTGAAAGTTTCATTCCGAGTCAAAAGAGAAGCACGAGGCGGATTGCACATTGCAATACCAAACTTAAATTCAGCATTATATTCGTGATTTAATTAAAAATGCACAATTTCGAACGCGACTAATTGTTTATTTTAAAATCTCCTCCATAAAATAATTATGCAAACATTTGGCATTTGCCATGCGATCGGATACCGAGTGAAATATCGAGTTTCGACAGGGCCGTCCTAAGCAAACACCCTCCCGGGGGTAAGTAGTACATTTATGAAAATTTCAAGAGTAATATAATTTTCCGGCTGGAGGCTTTTTCGACGAGCAGTCCAGAGACGGAGCCCTATTTGCTCACGGACTGTTTGCCAAGGACTCACGAAAATTTTGTGGAGAGGAAAATTCGCTTCTGGAAGAATGGACCTATTGATGTGTATTTGTGCCCTTTAAAAAGTTATCTATCGCCGAGAGAGAGCGATGGCCAAATGTGTGCTCTGAAATTATATTTAATTACTCGAAAAAAGCTTTTGGAGGACATTTTTTTTGGGGTCAATTGCTTATGATAATTTTTATGATTTGTATCGCACGCGTGTCGATGTGACAGAAACAAAGAGTGACAATTATTTTTATGACACATGCTCCACTATGCGTGTTAAAACCATATTTTCGTTACGACATGATGAAAGTGTTGCTTTATCATTGGGTAAAATAAAAATAAAGTATCATTTTTGTGCTATGACCCATACTTAATATAATATAATACATAAATAAAAGTTAAGGATTCATTATATTTACATTTTTAGAATAGCATAAAACCAAAGCTATGAAAATCCATTGAATTTTGGTTAATTTAAAAAAAATTCAACGCAGTTTTGACTGTATTTGCTGATGAAAAATTTATTTCATCATTAACCCTTTAATCGCCAAGCCAATTATATGGATTTTTACCTTACGCCTTCTAAACTTCAAATAAAATGAAACGGCTATATATATCGACATTCTAACAATCACATTGCCTTCAAAAGATGTATCTGCATTAATTTT
>JAGXCT010035821.1:83372-100193 GCA_022495035.1 Philopotamus ludificatus | reverse complement strand
GTTGGTTAGCCGGTTTCGCGTGCCTGCACGCCGTGGCGTCTAAACGGTTAAAAGAAATAGTAATAATAGTTTATATTTTACTCTTTAGCTCAAATTCTTTACATATATCGACGCTGGAAAGCAATCTTGCTGTATCTCAAAAGTAAAACTTCACATAAGACTAAAAAAAAACATTTATAATGTTAATAATTATTAAATTGAAATCGTATAAGAATCTAGTCGATAAAAAACTAAATATTTTTACAGATACAGCAATATTCAAATACTTCATTTTTTATGCTTGGAATGCATTCAAAAGAACAAACCTTTCGCTTATTCAGTGTACATTTCCGTATTCTGAAAGTTGATTGCAGTTACTCTCTTTTTCCTATTGGAATTCGAAAGGAAAAAATTCTGGCCCATCAAATAACATGCATTAAAGCTTTATTTCGGTTATAAATTTAAATTCAATGCTTATTCAATTCAATCCATGGACATATTTTTGGCCCACAACGACATTGTTATTATTCAATCTAAACCTCGTGGTTTGCATTTCGTCAAAAATTGGGTATTTATTTTATTAAGATTTGCCTCAAAATGTAATTTCTATTAGTTTTGAAATATTATGTCGCTTAGTTCAATGATTAATTGTAATATTTAACCTAGCCGTCCCGATAGCCGGGTCTATTTGGGACCTCAAATTTTTCTTGGGTAAGTATTTTAATATAAATCCTCATAAATGTCACAAATGGTTTGTATTTGTCTAAAGAATAAATGTTATACATAATCGTTGACCTTTGTCTGCAATTGCGAAAAAAAAGAAAAACAACGCTTTTGTAGTTATGGGCGCAATGTTATCTCTCGCTCGCAACCGGTACGATATGCCAAGTGCGAATGAAACGTATACTAATGATACGTCCCGCGAGAACTCTTTTTTGAAAGTCTTTTTTCCATAGTAGATAGACCCTCTTCGGACGAAGTGGTTGGTTTCGAGTTGCCGTGACGGATCGATTAGGAAAAAAAATGAATACCGTACAAAATTATTAAGTGTATTTACTTAGAAAATATGTCCATGGAATTTCCTGGACTAATTTTCCATATTTTCTATTTCAAATTTTATTGTCACATCTTAAATCCGTCTTACCTGCACGTTAGTGAAAGATTAAAGACATATTCCTGAACAACATAATGCAAAAATAAGTCAATAATCATGTCCCTGAATGCTTATCCTTGTAATTGCTTCCCTGGATATAGGAATCCTTGAGCTAACAATAAGATAATTTGAATATATAAATGAAAACGGAATTTGGTTTATTGACAATAAAAAGTTATTTTTCACAAATATTTGTAACTCTTGAAGTATGTTAAGGACGCGAAAGAAACGCACAAAAAAGACGCGACTCTTCATTATTTTATTATGGACTTAATATAATATAATTTTCATCTCATATTTTCCTCTGAAGTTTTATTTGAATTAAACGGTCTGAGTTAACACTTTATTTAGCTAACTGGCACAATGTCCAATTAGGTAAACCATTTCTCTACACGTACTTCATACCCTCGCTTTTGCTGCCCTCGTCAATTTTTCATTCGCTTTCTGAAAATGTATTTACTTCAGCCTATTACATAATTTAATAAGGGAACTACGCACATTTCTGCATTGATTTGTCCTTATTTGTCATCATCGGATTAGGGTGCGTGCGGTAAAACTTACTTTGAAATATTGGGGTCGAAAACTTTACTTACCCTCACGTGCCCGGCATGACCGAGCACGGTCTCCAGGTAAACTGTTTACCTTTGAAAAAGGTTGACATCATATCGTACGGCAGTTTCGTCCGCAAAAAGGTAACGTTTTATTTATACTCGCCTCGGTTAATGCCTATCCGATGTTTAATAGAGCCGCCATAAAACGCAAGGTAAGAGAATTATTTTGCCCTTCGGTCGTAAACCAAATACGTAGTCGGTACCCAGCTTCTTTCCGATAAGCCCTTCCCGATATAATATTTGGGTACGTAGCCGGTTCGCGCGTATAATCGGACGAAAGTTTCGCGATTTTCGCTGCTTTGGATATTGTAGAAATACCCACTGTGGAGAAAGTTGGTCTTTGCTTATCTCCCGTGTTCGCTCCCTGAACATGCTCAACTTTTGGCCGAAACAACATCGAGTGGATTCGATCTATTTATGCCATGGATTCGCTTAAGTTTCCACTTAAGATTCTTGGGAAAATTCTTATATTCGCGTATTAAGTAACGCGCAAAGTCTTCATATGCATAATATTATGGAAATAACTATCTTAATTATCTTCCTGTCGTGTCTTTTATTATATTTATATAGAATAAAAAATGATTTTTAATCCTTTTTTTTAAATAAAGACTTTAATACCGCGGATATGTTTTCAAGAAGAAGGTCGTGGATTGATTACAACAGCATATTCATTTATAATGTACCCACGGTTTGGCCTTTACAAATAAATAAATAATCGCAATATACAGAGATATAAATCACGCAAATATATTGTGATAATATTTACACGTTACAGCGAGGATTTACTGAAAAATATGTCAGCTGAAAATTACACGCTCATTGAAAATAATATATTTAACGCGTTTCCCTAACAATGAGGTCAAGAGGAAGCTGTTATTAATCATATTGTCTTATGTTGAAAAAAAAATTGAAAAAAATAGCCACGTTCTAATCTGAAGAATCCGATTCAAGGCTACTTCACACCTAAGACCTCTCTGTCTTCGCCTGGGCATCGTTAACTTAATGCCGAATTTTTTTAGCGTCGTTTTTCCTAAAATTGTGTGTATATCCGGTGAAAAATGAGCGTCGTAATGACGAATTTTCTTCAAATGTCATAATCGCGGACGGTGTGACGCAATTTGACATTAAACTGTCGCGGGCGATATGATGTGACGCAAACTCGAAATCGGTCCATATAAACGTATTTTTAAAAATGCACGAAATTAAGTCGCACGTGACCTCATATTATATGGCGCGCATAAAAAGTTGTCCATATAATTTTAAGTGTTTCGCTTTTCCGACGCCGGAAAAACAAGCTCGTTAAAAAATAATTTCAGACATTTTTTTTAGCCATTCAATAAAATTTGCGACCGCGAATGATATAAATATCTTATTCCGAAATGTAATTAGTTTTTTTCGACATTTTTATTTCGGGTCGTACCGCCATTAATATAATTCTGCACGCGTGTTATATGTAAGGGTAAACCTCAGGATATGCCCTTTGCCGGTAACATCGAAACGGTTTAACACCCCATTGAACTTGTATTCGATATCTTAAGGGCAATTGTATAGAAATTTAATTTGTCGCTACAAACCCCATCGCACACAAGGGATTGGATCCGGTGGCTTTTCCTCTCCTAATACGGTCTGCTAATCCTTGTACTACATCCTGGTGCTTGCGGTGCCTGATCAAGTATTCAACACACACACTACTATCGGAAATTGAAAATAAAATGACAAAAACCCCTTTGTTTTGGTACATATTTCAGACAAATTGAATATGATTTTGATACATTTTGTACATGTATATTCCTATAATCCTAGAAGATCCTCCTCTGAACTCGTGGTCTGTATTTCTCAAAGCATCATGTAAGGAAAATTAGTAGATTAACGGTGGTAGGGAAGAAAGAAGCTGTCGTGGTTCCCCAAAATCCGTAACTTGACCGGGTTGGGAGTTCCAAAATTGTTTTAGCTCGTCAAAAATATAAAAAAAGGGCCATTAAATCGATAGCCTACAAGGAAGAAAAAGAAGATAATTGCAATTTTCATCAGCTATGGATGAAATAAATAAGAATGCTGTCGATTGTTTCAGATGAAATTTATCTATAAATTAATGAAGCTTTAAAATAAATTAATGAAGCTTTAAAATAAATTAAAGCATCAATGTATTTGATCTGTGACATGACGAAAAATTATTTTGGAATGTTCCTTTAATTTGGGGCAAACTGTAAATGATATTTACAGATGAATCCGTCAGTGATATCATATTCGCGTTAATGACGGTCATCAATCTAGAACAGGGTTTCCCAAACTTTTTCAGCGACGGAACACTTGACAAATCCGAAAATTTTAGCGAAACACTTTGTTTATTTTTTAGGTTGGGTAATTCATAATCGTATAAATAAAAATAAAATGTAGTTAACAATAAAAAGTAACTCCTAATGACTCTGATGATTTTGGTTTCTTAAATTACATTTTTTTTTAATTTAAGAACGTTTTTAGTCTAAAAGTGTCGAAGAATCGTGTGTCGTTTCGAAGTGCCTGCGAAGTTTATCTGGAACCAAATAACTGTTTGCGAGTATTTTTTGACACACATTGCATCAGGAGCATCTGAATTTCCAATATACGTAAATCCAAAATTCAGATAACTTTCATCGTACTTCCGTTTTGGTCTGTTCATAGATGACAATGTTCTTTTATATTCGATTTTTAAGAAATCACAGTTTTTGGATTATTTTCTTCTTCGAAGATAGACGTATCAGTAGAAGTATTTGGCATTTCTTTCGTCAAATTTCCTGTCTTCAACCAAAGAACCAAAAAAAGGTGGAGCGGACGTCTTCTGTGTGATTGCGGTCGGCTTGTAGCTAACAGCTATAAAGATGCTGAGGGTGGTGCGAGGGGTCGAGTGGTGCCTCTGGACATAAAGAGATAGTCTTTCACCCTCGGTAAAAAAAAATTGCACTTGTTAAAGACTTTTATTGCTGTACCCAACTTCTAGGTATTAAAAATTTCGCCTGCTCTTGACGTCATAAACCTCAATGAAGTTTAACCGTCGCTCGCCTTTGATTATGAAGTAGAATATGTTCATTTTTTTTTAATTTACTCCAAATTTTTGTGGAATATCTATTTTGGATCCGCGGAACATATTTTGGGTCTAGAAGAATCTTGCTTCAGAAAGTATTTGATACATTTCGGCACTGCTCCAAGACAAGGAAGGGCGTAACTCCCATTACCACCTTCTAGAATCAGAATCCATCCCCGGGTCGGCTCGGCCGATTCCGCCACTGTATTTGCCCATCAATAAAGATGCTGATGTATCTGGAGTTTGTGTTTCTTTGCGTCAACTTTTATATCCATCCGAATTCAGAGCAGATCTAACTTCTTATTCGGAATACTTAATTATATAATGAAAATATTAATATTTAATCAAGTAATGACATCTTATTTCATATTTTTGCACTTTAAAAATAGGCTTTAAATATAGAAATACAATTTTTTATCTGTTTATTCATCTCTAATTCACGCGTAGCCTTTCGTATCCTGTTTAATTAATTAATTACACCCAAAGTCTCATTTGTTTTAAGTATATATCGTCAATATTTACGAAATAGCTCTGTATGTTGGACTGCTTTCTCTTTTGGGTAATGAAAAGACGCATCCATAAATGATCATTGTTATCTTTAATAACATACAGACACAACAGAATGAATAAACTCTACCAAAAGATCGTAAAACAAAGGATTTTTTGTCCATGACTATACATATGTATATTATCTATACATCGTTTTCATTTTTCTCAATTTTCATAATATTAATTATGCGATTTTTTTAATGTTTTATGTAACTATTATGCAAAAAATAAGTTTCTCTACTCACATAGTGATTAAAGTAATTTTATGTGTTTTTAATGTCTTTGGCTTCCGAAATACGATATATCGTATTGGCACAGTGGGCTCAAACTCAAGCTGCAAGGGATTAATATGAAATTTTCTGTGGAATGTACTGAATATTTGAACATATTTTTTTTTATATGCTTAGGCAAATAATTAGAGATATGAAATCTAACTGAGATATGAAAGGGGATGATGTTTGTATACATAAAAAAAATATTATTCACAATGAGATTCCGACGTTATCTCAGTTTTGATAAATATCTTTACCTGAATATCTATTATTCGCATATGTATGTATATACTACAATGTGCATGTTTCATAAAAGTTTTACTAGATGTTATTTGAGTTATTTCGGAGGCTATTTTTGTACCACTTTTCAAATATTGGACCGCGTTACCACTACTGCTTGCATTTTTTTCACGTTGCATTCAGCTCGGTTCCGGCATAAATCAACAAATCCGGAAAATTGCTGTTCACTCGTGGCTTTAACATACGTACGTACGTCCACACAGATACACACCGGTTCAAGTTTATTTTGTCCGGAATACACAGCTACATTCTGGACCGCTTCTCTCATCCCCGGCGATAATTTATTGACATGTGTCGGTACGTGGTCTTCGATACTATCTTTCCGCCAAATTCCGAAACCCACAAATCATACACGGCACTGACATTGGCATATAAATGGCAAAAGACGTCGGACAAAGCGTCCTTTATTGCCACACCCACAATATTTTACGTATAATGCGAATACTATACGGGAAGATTATCTCCGAATTGTTTCCTATGACAAATTGTTGCGACGAAGTGTCCATTCGCTCGGCAGTCCGCAATTGAATTTGCGAAATGTCACGGCTCTTCGCATAATAATCGTCGTGGATTTGATTCAAATGTTTCACTGTTACAAAACAGAAGCCTTTTGTAATATATGCATTAAATGTTTTAATCTTTAAAATTTTAGCACTCCATAGAAACTTCAAAGGTTAATCAGAAGTACGATATTGCGTTTCAGTGATCTCATCCGTAATTACATAGACCTTAAGTCGAATGTGTCACGCGTCACTTTGTCAATTTCACACTTTAGCGAGCAAACGTCATGATCTTGAACCAAATCATATCTTCTCTACGCCGTCCTTGCGAATTCCATTGCGAAAAACGTACTTAAATCAAAATCTGTACACAGCAACGTGTGCGAACACAATGTCATTTTTTTGTTCTGCTTTGTGTTAACCACATCAGTCGGTCGTGTGACACTGTGTTATTATTTTATGGAACAGAGTGTGCCGTGAGATATACTGCAGAATCAAGGCTATGCCGGTCTGCAGTTTTTCCACGCGTTGTCTGTCACCTTCACGGACTATTTATTTTGCCGAGCCCTGATCGCATGCGACCACTGCAATATCAATGTCATCTCGGACGATATCTTAAAAATCGCAATACACGAACCCATCACGGCTAGAAGACAAACGCTTCACTAATGGGGTAAGACGGGTGAAACGTGTTGTCGATAACATTAAGCCTTTTGTCTCGAACAATTCTCCGTAATGCGGGGTTAGACAAGTTAACACGTATCGTTGGTTTCATTAATCAAGCATCAGGAAACAAGGATTTAAGAGACGAGGAGCCTGATGCCACTTACCGTCCAATCTGTGATTGTAGATTTATGAGATCGATCCTCTATAATTTGATTTAAAATCGAACATGAACCATTCGTGAGATTTCACATTCTTTAATATTCCTAAGTACTAATATTCGCGAAATGTTGCGTGCAACGCTTCAGAAGAGGTGTTTTAGAAGAACAAGTAAGAACCCGAGCGAGATGAGAAGAGACGTTACGTGTTTAGAGAGGATGGTGACGTTAGTGAGCTTTTGAGTCTATGGAATGCGAAGCATGCGACGCCAATGCCTCATTTAAAACGCATCTATGCATGACCTCTCGTATGTTAAAAATCCAAGTTTCGATTCCGTGCAAGAATGCTGGAAGTCAGTGTTTGAACAGGATTATTTTTGGTCTCCTTAGAGATGAACCGTTTCTTCTATATGTTTTCTTCTAGTTATTACTAGTTAATTCTGCTACTTATGATCACACGTGTGTGTTTGGCTGTGATCTAGTGGCGATGAAATAGTTCTTCGAAAGATCCAGTTGCAGATGTTCCACTGCAACGCTCTTTTTCTATTTTTTTTAACCTATCCGTCACGGCGGCTCGGAAACAGCCGCATCGTCCGAAGGAAGCTATTTACTATGGAAAATAGACCCCAAGCAACTCAAGATATTGATGAGTTTTTTATTGAAGACATGCCGGCGTTAGACCGACCGCCAAATTTTAGCGGCACGTGTCACTAATATACGTTTCACTCGCACTTGGCGCATCGTACCGAATGCGAGCGATAAAAAACATCGCGTCCATGAATATTGTTATTTTTCGCAATTGCGGACAATTAAAATCAATGATTATTTATAATATTTATTCTAATTTTGTATGAGCTTTGATTTTCCGCTAACACGGTCTCTAAGACGGAGCTAAAGACGAATACGCACTAAAAAAATAGTACGGGCCAACGTATTCGCCTCTTTAAAAAAATGACATTTTATGGATCTATCACAAAACGTACTTTCATTCACGATATTATTTTTTTATGCGATATCGAATTACTTAAATATGACGCGGTACGGTCGATTGTCTTTTTTTACACGGTTTTCCAATTACACGGTTGAGAAAATTAGAACCAATTACGCTTTGACAATAGAGGCTTTTTTAAGTAGATTAATTTTCTCAATTTTCGACAGCTATTAAAACTATCTGGTTTATTATGAAGTAATAATATATTTAATCAATTGCAATAGCATAACGAGTCTGACTCGTAGTGTGTAACCCTATCCAAATGTAGAAACTACGAGACACACTCATAGCATCTTTATTTATTTGTAAAACAAAGTTAAAAACAATTTAATCCTTATTATTGGTAAGTTTAACATATTATCTGTGCCTTGAAAGCAGCAGTGGGAAATTGCAATCTACTCTTCTATAGCGGCGAGATAGGTACTACGCTATAGAAACGCACCCTATAGAAGACTAGGCATCCATACAAAATTGGGGGTTAGGTTTTACTATTGTATTTTTAATATTGAACGAAATCAACACATTTTCCATTCACATTTCAGTTTGCTCACACTATACTTTGTTGTCAACCAAAGGGCATTGACCTTTATTTCGCGAAATGTATTACATATTTACAGAATACGTAATTTGACTTTGAAAATTTAGCGTTTTACAAAAAATGGTGATTTAGAAGTAAGCACTATACGAGGCTCTACAGCAGAGGGCGCTATAGGAGTTTTGATTGTACTTGAGTATCGAGCATAAATTCTGCAATTTTATATAGATTGGGAAATAATCCTAATAGTATTATCATTTTCACCCTTATTTATTAGTGTAACAGATAAAAACGATTTTGTTTAATCATTTTTTTAATCTAAAATATAAAAAAATACTATCTTAATGGGCTAAGAGCATCAGGATCCTATCTGCTATGAAAAATGTGATTCGGATGTATTTTACATGTGCATATTAAAATTTTCATTGCCCATTAACGACTTATATTTATCAATAACATCTATAACCCTGAAGATGGTTCCTTCCACATAGAATATACGTACATAGGATATATGCGCGATTTTTAAAAATAAATATGGCAATTAATTACTATTTTTTAAGAGTGGCAACACTTTCTGAGCAGTTAATTTAAAAATTAATGACATTGCGTTGAAACGTGTCTCGGTTTATATTCAGAATTTATTTATTTGGTCGCTCGGTAATGTTCTTTTTGCAGAGTTCTCCTCAAATACAATTATTTCAGAAGACGTATGCATACAGGATGTTTCTTGCCACTATCTCGGCACCACTTTCTATTTGTCCTGCGACATTTTGATTAATCCCGACAATTAATTCGGCACTGAAATCAAAAGCTCGCCCGCTATCTCCAGACCGGTCTCGGCGCACTAACGACTCGAAATCAAGCTGAATAATGGCGGCAAATTAAAAGTTTTTTGTGTACATTAAATCGAAAATGCAAAGAGTAATGGCATTTTTGTGTGGCACGAGAGGCATCCATTTCAGACTCGCTCGTGCAACGCGGCCTCGCTCTTGAAACACCAGGCCGATAGAGCGTCACTCGTAGGTACCCCGAGACACCTGAAATATTGCCCCTGCCAGGGTGGCCAACTTTAAGTTTTGGCCCCAACACCGCATTTATATATCACGCTTAACTTGGAAGCTCCGCGCAATTGAAACTTCTTCGCAAGTAAACGGGGAGAGTGGAGGCTGCTGTGTTGCCAGCGCAATAAACTCCAGTAATAATATGTTGCGCTGAAAAAAAATGCGACATTACTAATTCTATTCCTTTTTTTGTTTCAGGTAAGTAATTGTCGTCAAGTAATCATCTAGCTGTATTTGGTTTGTAATTATGATTTAAGCGTCGACTTCCTGGTTTTCCACAAAACAAAAATCATCATCAACGCAATTGAATACACATATTAGAGAATAGCATAAAAAATTGACAAATCGATCATCAATTGCCACACCACTTTCTATATTACACGTAGAAAATATATATATTTTTTTAATACCTTTATTTGACTTTTGATGATTGTGTATAATTTTTTTGGCGCGTCATGCTTTGCTAAATCTTTAAATCCAATTATGCTCAGAATACCATTTTTTCCTTGCAAATTAACCGTATCGCAAAACGAACTGCGGCTCGTGAAATGCGATTTTTGTAATTATTGTCGCAGTTTTATTGCAGGGCGATTAAAACATTTTTTTTTTTGGCGATTAAATTGCAAACTTCCGCATCGTCAGCGATTTGGTAACTGGTTAGTGTATTATTTGTTTTTGCGATACGGTCATCGGTCGCGGTTTCAAATGTTAACCTTTTTGATATATTACTCGATTATAAAATCGCCATAGAAAGCAATAATGGGACACGTTTACGTCGATACGGATCATCGCTAGATTTTCCTAGAAAGTAAAGTCGCTTCTATGGATACAACGTGACTATTTAGTGACCCACTATATTTCTGCAATTACTGCAGTACAAATCATTGTATTGCCGAAGAGTGCTTCGATCGTTGCTAAATAGTTGGAAAAGTGTTTTCTACTCGTTCTTGTCGCCGTATTGTTTTCTAACGTTCGTTTTTATCTGCAATTAGCAATGTTGGATACGCGACTGCAGAGAAATGAACGATTACAATACACGTCTATAGCTAATTCTTTGACATTTCAACACAGATAAATAAGATATTTATTATTCAAGAATAATATACAAGATTTTCAATTTAAACTTGTGACCTTATGGATCTAGCGTCTTATAGATTTTCTAATTTTGATACTCCATAGTTTCATGTGACTCATGACCTGCCAACCTTTACTTCAACTCTGAAGTTGCCTTGAAGATGTCTGTTATTTTGGTTCTTCTGCGAATTTCTTCATTACATATACGGTCTCAAACTGGTCCCAAGCATGACGGACTCTATAGTTCGCTGGGTCACGATGAATCGATTGAGGGAGTAAAGAACATGATTTGCGATTGACAGTTCTGAGACTCGCCAGAAAAGAGGGGGAGATGGGGTGCTGGGCCGATCCTAAATAGGAAGACCAAGGAAAAAGTAAAGATTATAGATTATAATAACGAGATATAAACTGAAGATTCATTCCATTAATGATATCTCCTTTTAAATCATAGAAGAGTTTAACGAACGCTACCCTAGATTATTTCTACGATTGTTCTTAATGGCTTTTCAAGTTTTTCTGATGTGATATCTTATCCAAGATAGGTCAATTCTTCTATATGTTCAATGTAGTCTCTAGATTCATTTCCAGTCCTACGTTTAAAGATTGAACAACTTAATAATTAAGTTTATTACCTCCAAAATTACCTTAGATAACGATATCGTAATTCATAACATTGAAACTAAGATATATTATACTATTACTATAAATCCTCACATAGAGCAACGTGTGCAGCAGTCCCTGCTATAGTGTTTCCTTCTAGATCGCCGTTTTCTACAAACCGCTAAATTTTCAAGGCCAAATTACATATCTCACAATATGTAATAAGGCGGGTTTATATGGCGTAATCCCTATTTCAGCGCTATAGGAGGGTTGAATATATAAGGAAGAGAGAAGGCTTTGAAATATGGTGCCCTAAAGTGAGAACTCTCTGGATTCGAATGGACATAAAGAGAGACACAAATTCGGGATACTAGGGCATCCTGATTGATGCCCAAATAAAGCGACAGAATCGGCCGAGCCGACCCGGGGATTGTAGATCGACTTATTCGACTATTATAACTACCGAAGAGCAATGGATATTGACTTAATATTAGGTTGCA
Organism: Philopotamus ludificatus; assembly: GCA_022495035.1. Lineage (NCBI taxonomy): Eukaryota > Metazoa > Arthropoda > Insecta > Trichoptera > Philopotamidae > Philopotamus > Philopotamus ludificatus. The sequence continues at coordinate 88,186 of JAGXCT010035821.1, read as the reverse complement.
ATGCACTAACACTAAATGCGCTACTTTCTGTCCCGAGAGATTGTTGCCTTCTCAGATGACTAAGAATCTTAAAGTAATCTCTAAACTCTGGGACATCTCTATATAGATTCTGGAAGGTAGTGGTGGTAGTTACGCCTTCACTTATTCTGGAGCAGTGCATTCATGACACATCTCGATTGGGTCATCCTATTAAATAAATCATAAACTATGCACCCATGCTCTTATTCAATGGAGTAAATACTCTCATCGCATAAAGCCACTGACGGATCGATCTGCACAAAGACATACTGCTTTTTCCCGATGTTACAGTACCAACGTAGAATTATTAAGATTTGAAGAACGGAGCACATAGATGACAATGTCTTGCAGTTTCTGAGCGAGGTCCGAAAATTTCTGGATACTATACCGCCTTCTACTGTTGATTGTTAAGCAAAAATAAATAAGTCGGGCGCTTGCTGAGCGAAAAAGAGCTTGTGGTTACAACATCCGCATTTGGAACCTCGTTAGAATGGAAAAGCGGTTGGACTCCTATCAAGGACAGAGAGCAGTTCGCTTCCATGACTCAACACATGTAGTTGGCAATATTCAAAAAGACCAAGAATAACAATTAATAAGAATTCTAAACCATAAGCTTTATGATTAACTATCAAAATTTATAGACTTTCACAGCAAACTCTAGTGCACTTCATAATTTTGATGAACCCATGACTCACCGCTTCATTCGCCTAATTAGATCGGCAATCAAATATCCAGATCCTCTCTTCGTATTCCCTCGAGCGTCCATCAAGTAATACTACAAGTCCACTTCAATGCTCTGCACCGTCTTTGTCACCCGATCGCCCTCCATTCCCCCTCCCCCATCTCCAATCGGTCGCAATTTGCTTATCTCCGATTCCCGAAACTTTCGCCGGAGCAGCTTATCTCGATGGACACTGTTCACTGTTCCGGCGCCGGCTAATTAAATTAGTGTCATCCCGTTTCAGTTGTTGTTGTTTGACGATCGGTTGCGCAACACATTCGCACTCACTTTCGCCGATTGCAGATACCGCGACGCAACTTTCACACATTCTTCTCCGAAAAACCCCACATATTATGCGAATGTTACGGATGAAATTGCCACAAGCATTGGTCACACGGTCATTGTCGGTCGAAATGAGCGTCCGCTGCTTAAAAAAAAGCGATAATAATGATGCGTATCATCGTCAAGAGTGATGGCCGCTTTCGGTCCAAGAATAAACGACCTCTTGCACCAATTAATCGGCGAAAGAGATTATATTCCACATGAAATGTATTCGCCGTGAATAGCGTTCGGAGAATAGCTGTCCCGAATCCTATATCTGCCCCCGTATTTTATGGCCGCTGTAAAATTCAAGACATTTGTATAAATTTAAAAGTCATATTGCAATGCTTTGAACAATTCTTATGATTAAATTATAGAAATATGTTCACTGTTAAAAATGTAGATTTTATGATTGATAATATGGGTCACGGTTGTTTCATATTGGATTACATACAAGGTGATGTGTTTATGCATACCGATCCAATCATTTACAATGTCAGTTATTATTATATCATTTTCATGTAATGTACGCATTTTAGATCATTCTCAATCTTAAATTGTATAATAAAGCATTCCAATTTACTAATGATTTCAAATATTAAGAATATCAAGCAAAACAACGTTAAACAGTGCCTGTTTAAGAAATAGATTAATGACAAAAAAAATCATACTATATTAACTGGCAATAATTAAATACTTATTAAGGCACGTCCTGATTTAGTTTTATACGTCTATCACGTAGATGCTGATAGAAAGGCATTGTCCTAAATTATTCACAATCATAAATAGACGTAAATACTTTTAATTCCACTACTTTCCTGGCGTATGTCAACAAATCTGTGTTGCTTTTCTTCCTTGTTCTATGTTCTACGCTTTTCAATTTTATTACTATTTTATTACTCACAATGATGTTTTTAATTGACATTTGAATATAAATAACTTGGGTGGATCGGTAACCCTCGTGGCAGATTGATTTCACGCATCTATTGAATTTTTGCTAAGAGCCTCACAAATAAATATAAATAGCCTTGATTCTCTGGATTATTATCAACCTAAAATGTTTCACAGCTTAGATTGCATCTAAATTCACCTTGTTTTATTCTGCCATATTAAACGTGTGAATTTTGGTAGTGTGTGCTAATTATTACCCGTATTTTCTGGAACAATATCCTAGCTTAAAACGCTCGTTTTGTAAGATAAATAAGTTTCGGAAGACGAATTCGAATAAAACTAATGAAAAACTGAAAAACGAGGTGATTTATCAAAAATCTTTGTAATTTTTTCGTTAAATTTCGATTAATGTTACTGTATTTATATTATAACACAACGTAGATTTTTTAAGATTTAAATCGGGCAATAAAACAATAAGAAATGTATCTTAACCTAGCCGTGCCGATGGGGTCTATTTGGGACCCCAAGTTTTTAATTTTTCTCGAATTACTCTTGTAATATAAATCATAATCTCACAAACTTTTTGTATTTGTCTATAAAAAGTTGTTATAAAAGGTCTAAAAAATAAATATTATGAATAATCATTGAGCTTTATATTTGCTTTTGTTGCCACGGACGCGATGTTTTTCTTGCTCGCATCCAATACGATGTGCCGAGTGCGAGTGAAACCGTCATATTGATTAATTAAAATATCCAAAATCCATTTTTTAAAAAAAAAAATCAAAATATTGATAAATAATTCATCAATATCTAGACTTGAAATCCTTGGGTCTATTTTCCATTATAAATAGACCCTCTTCGGATGATGCGGTTGTTTTCAAGCCGCCGTGATTAATCGCTTAATCAGCGAGCTGATTGACATTCCTTGTTTAGTCAGATCCTCAGTTAATAATTAAAGGATTTTTCAGTACAGTGGAACCCCCAATTACACTACTATGAATTACGCGTTGAGTTGAAATATTCGCCGCAAATCCCCCAATTGCGTGGTCGCATTCACATACAATCAAACGTTGGGCTAGCGTCTGTGTATTCAACACGTGCCAGACGGCTTCACTCCCCCAATTACACGTCTCCAAATTACACGGTCCCGATTTTAGTGCTAGTGGGGGTTTATCACATCTCCATAATTTACAGTATAGTTACATATAGACCGCATCGAAAAATTTAATTAAATATATAGCTTTAAGAAAACAAGAAACCAAAATCGGTGATGAACCGAAAAAAATATCGGTTTATTTCGGTTTGGTACATTTTAAAAAAATATATTAAAAAAATAACTACTCGTGGATGAATCGTGAACCGAAAATCGAGAAAACCTTTATTAACAGAACCGATATATTATTTTTAAACAGTGGGTGAAAATCGACAAGGTATTTTTATTGTAAAAAATGAAAAACGAGTTTTTTGTGTTGATAATGAACAATATATGGAAAGAGACGATACGATAATGAACAGCAATATCTACCCTTTTTTGTTATCTCCCATTCAAATCATTCTGTGGTAAAAAATATAGGGTTCTCTTATAAAAATATGAGGTAGATTTCATTGCTTAAAATCGACTCATAATTTATAAAAGAGTATAACAATTGATTTACATGATTTTACACGAAAAATCGTTGAGGAAATAATTGTTTTTATATATTTTATTGCAAAATGAATTGTAAAAAACAATTTTAAATCCAAGTATATGCAAATAAATGAGTGTGTTGCGTACATATTGCGAATCTATTTTATTATCCGCATTAAGCGTATATACATTTCCGCTTTTCTTCCACATCTCTTTACCTTAACGACCTTCGTTTTTTGAATAATACGAAACTCCAAGTCGCCGGATAATTGGAGTGCATGTCGTGAATAGCTTACATAACATACGTAATCACTGACAGGAAAAAATGGTGTGTATGATATAATTTCAATTTCGAAACATAATAATAGGACTAGTTTCATAGTCGAATGGCTTATATCGCGTGTCACCGTGTGACAGTAACAAATCTATTTTTTTTTCACAACGAAACTGCAAACGAATGGCATCTTTTCACAATTACGTGCGTATCTTTCAGCGATTCCCGAAAAAAAAGTGGAATTCAATTTCTAAAGCCGCTTTTTTTTAAACATCGATGACGGATGACCGTGGATGTGAATATATTTCACGCTTTTTTGTTGCATTGAATGATGGCGGAGTGTTAAAAAAAAGATTCGTCGCATACTGGAGGAGTGTCGTTCGACAGACGTGTCTATCGAGTAATAAATGTAACTATAGCTGAAAAAAATCGGCGATTCTCAAAGGTTTTCGCGTATATTTAATAATGCTCAATTGTGGAAACGGCGAGGGAGTCGAGAGCATTTCCGCTGAAATAAATTTGTCATCCATTTTCCGACGTTTTCTTCTTACTCCATTGTATTATCGGACGCTGCATTAACTGGAGTTTTCCTCCAGAGAGCTGCATCAGACATTTCAATTCTCTTTTTTACCCTATAATATATATGCCTCTGCATATAATGCATAATTGCATCGTATAAAAATCGCAGCGAATTATTTAATTTTTCCACATATGCCGCCAAATAAACGACAATGTGCCATGTAACCGTTACAATTCACAATAGCCGCATTATTCTGTTCATATATAATATGATAATAGAAATTTCACTTTATTTCACATAATTTATTTTTTTGAATAGCTATTTAATAATATAATATTTTTTTGCAACGACAATTCATTTTTATATTGCGATATGGGACAATATGTAACAAAATGATGCTTCAAAAAATTTAATTTAAATCTGCTTCGACCCATTTTTTGCA